>KL285340.1:740-16420 GCA_000699545.1 Podiceps cristatus
AACACCCGGAACTCCCTCAGCCAGTCTTCACGGGAGCCCTGAGGATCGCCACTTGTCACTAGTCTCCACCTGGATATAATCCATTGGTGGCAACTCTTTGGGTGCAGCCATCCAGCCAGTTCCTTATCCAACGAGTGGTCCACCTGTCAAATCCATGTCCCTCCAGTTTAGAGACCAGAATGTCATGCAGGTCAGTGTCGAATGCCTTGCACAAGTCCAGAGAGATGATGCCAGTTGGCTGCTCTCTCTCCACCAACACTGTAACCCCATCATAGAAGGCTACCAAGTTCATCAGGCACGATTTGCCCTTGGTGAAGCTGTGTTGGTTGTCCTGAATTACCTCCTTGTTATCCATGTGCCTTAGCATGGTTTCAAGGAGGATCTGCTCCACCATCTTGCCAGGCACAGAGGTGATGCTGACTGGCCTGGAGCTCCCTGGGTCCTCCTTTATTCCCCTTTTAAAAATAGGGGTGATGTTGCCTCTTCTGCAATCAGAGGGAACCTCACCAGACTGCCACAACTTCTCAAATATGGTGGAGACTGGTTTGGCAACTTCATCTGCCAGTTTCCTCAGGGATCGTAGAACCCATGGACTTGTGCACCTTCAGGTTCTTTAGGTACTCTCGAACGTGGTCTTCTACAGTGGGCAGTTCTTCGTTATTCCAAGTCCCTGTCTTTGGGACCCCTGACTTGGGTGGTGTGGCTAGTGGGCTTTCTGCTGAAGACTCGGAAAGTGGTTAAGCACCTCGGCTTTCTCTGTGTCCTGAGTAACCAGGTCTCCTGCTTCCATCTGGAGAGGCCCACCTTCTCCCTGGTCCTCCTTCTATCACTGACATACCTATAAAAGGCCTTCTTGTTGCCCTTGACATCCCTGGCCGGGTTTAATTCCGTCAGGGCTTTGGCTTTCCTAACCTGCTCCCCGGCTACTCGGACAATTTCTCTGTATTCCTCCCAAGCTACCTGTCCTTGCTTCCACCCTCTGTAGGCTTCCTATTTCTGCTTGAGCTGAAGCTTCCATTTTCTGCTTGAGCTAACCTTTAGAGGCAGCTATACATAATGTCTATACATTATACCTATATATAACAAAGAGAAATTATTCCAAATGAAGGAATGAAGTATTTAAGAATTACAAAGAATAATTACTGTCATTGCAAAGAATAGTATTCAAACTTTCAGAAACAATTGGACTCTTCGTATTGTCAAACATACTGGGGAAAAAATGCAAAACTTTTAATGTCTACTTAGATTTTGATATTAGCAAACATCTTGCATCACTATGATTTAAGCTGTTTATCAACAATGTGAGCTGATAAACTGAGTTAGAACTAGTAATTTTAAATAAACTATTTAAAGTAGTAAGTTTTAACCCTGGAAAGGATGACAGTAACTGGAAGCCCATTCTAATAGTTTAAAGGACAGATGATCCCTCTCCAGCTGTACACTTCTGTCCCATGGAAGTCCCTGGCACACTTTTCCTGTCAGGATTCTTCATGTGGGTGTAAAGGAAGTGCTAAAAGATGGAGAACCACCAGCAATTGACTAAACCACATGAAAATCCAAAAGGTGATAGTATTGAAAGCCAGCATCAATTTATACAACTTCCCATTCATACCATTAACCGCCCCAGGGAAGGCATTTCCTTCGGAATTGCTTTTCCACACCTTCACTCCCACAATAATTATACTGAGGGATAAACTAGGTCACATGTTCTGCATTAGGATACATGCATTCATCTCAGAAATGGTGCAATGTAAATGTTTATACCCTAAGTTTACCTTGCAATAACTTCTCTATATATCTAAGTGTAGATATACTGAAAATGAGACTTAGACATTTCTTCTAGTTGTCTAGTGTTTCCAAACATGAACAAAGACAATTCTGGACAAGGAAAAGCTATTGAGGTCAACAGGTCCTGCATTAAGCCAGCCAATAGCCTGAAAAATGGAAGTTACCAATGTGATGACAGAGGTTGTCTCAAATCCCCCAAAAAATCACAAGCCTGCAGTTCAATATCCTGAAGTTAGTTTTCAAGCTATCCATGGGGGAGCGCAAGCTCCCACAGCATTTTTCTGGCCTGGATGAATCTAACATTTGGTGATCACCAAGCTAAGCTATCTTGTTCAGTTACTGTATTCTTATATTAATTTAAAAAAATGTATATATACACACATATATTTAACACCTGCTATAACAGGTCTTTACAAGCACAATTCAAAAGATGAGCCTGTTTAAAATTTCAAGAGGTTTGTAAATACTGGCATGTTTTTTCAAATCTACGTTCCAGTGCCAAAAAATTTTATCTCAATTCATTTGGCATTTTATTCCATGAGGCACTGGGATGTGTTTATGACTCTCAAACATGAACAAATAAGAGCTTGGTTGACGATTTGTGCATCAAAAACAGAAGCAGATAAAGTTATTCATGGGAATATACAGTTGTCTGCAAAAAATGATAGTTTGCTATAGCTGTGACCTCTGGACAAAAGTAGTTCAGATTTTCAAGCAAAGGTAGCAACCTTCATTAGACCAGCAGTCCCAGCTTCAAGAAAGCCCTCTACTTATGCTGAAGGGAAATAGCACATGTAAAAAAATAGGACTCAACTCCAGTCCTCATGACAGCCAGATTCCCATGGAATCTAGTGAGAGCTCTGCTGCAGTAAAGACTGCAGGACCTCTGCGGTCTCCAGAACACGGCAACCGGTCTGCACTGTCTTACACAGAGTTTAGAGCAGGATGCCTTTGAACAGCATTCGAAGATTTAAACTTTGCCAGCTATACTGGTCATTGCTCATATATCTGTGATACGTATTTTTGGCATAAACATAAAGCTTGCAAAATCATTTTGAAGATGACTTTTTTAATGCAAGATAGATATGTGTGACCCAGTGTTAATTACAGATGTCAGTTATAGTTTTGGTTCACAATGAGGATCATGTCATTGACATTATAACAGGAGACAGCCAACAATTCTTTGATTCCAGTTATTTATTTATTTAGGATGGTTTGCACCTAGATCCCACGAGTGATAGAGAAATGACTCAGTAACCCCTGGTTTGTGAATCCACGAGTCATGAAAAGTTGCAGAAAAAACAGATATGTAGTCCTAGTTGTAAAACTATTTCATTCACAGTTAGTATTACTCACATGTGTAACAGTCATGTTACGGTGACCATTCCTTAGATCACACAAAGGCTGTGCAGCAGATATGCCAATGGATCACAGAAGGTACTGGACATTCACAGTTTGCATATTTTAGTCATTTTTTAAATTAAACATTTAAACCAACCCCTTTCACTGTTCACAGGGCTTTAAAAAAAAAAAAGCTATGTACATTTCAATATACAAATAACACGTTCAGACCATCAAACCTCAAATTAAAGGGTTTCATCATCTTTTGCTATAAGGTATACCATGGAGGCTTATTAAACACTCTTGGAAATATGTTTCTATTTGAATCAAGAAAGTTTTCTGATCCTGCTAATTAAAAAAACATAGGACCAAACAAATTCAAGAGTCCAAAAGCACAGAATCTAATAATAACATTTTCATCTATTATGCTTAAATAGTATTTAGAGACAGATCTTCAAATGACACACATATTTTTACTCCAAGTTAAGCCAAATAGAAATCTGATTTCAGCAGTTTTATGTAAAAAGACCCATAAAATACACCAACTATGAGAAAATTAAAAGCACAAACAGCTTTACTAAGATAATATTACTAAGATAATATTGCAGCCTTGTAAACCTACTGTGACAGATCAACGTTTGCAAGCAGGGACAAAGTGAATCCATTAGATGAAATATTGTCATCATTACCTATTTTTAGCAGTAATAATAAATACAGTCATTATGATGATGAATAACTAATGAAATGGGAGGCCCAGGAAACAGCATTGCAAAGCTTTCAAGAAATTAGTCAGATCCTGGAATTGTAGGTATTACCAGTCCATGTCTTATTTACCTACTGACTTCAGTAGGACTTTTCAAATACTGCATATCCTCAAGCTCAATGTAAAAAAAGATAACAAGATAGAAGAAAAAAAAACATATTACAGTAGACATCACACCTGGTTATAATCCAGCATTTGGAATAATTTGTGCTAAGAATTACCACAGACCCTACAGTTTTACTATTACACAGAACTAAAATATGTTCCATAATTAAAAACATTTCATATAATGTTTTAATCGAGGGGAGCCTTGCACCTTCCACCCTCCCCAGGACGTGCTAAATTCTATTTATATTTCTAATCGGGCATTAGGAAGATATAATAAAATTTGATAAATGGGACATACTTTGTGCTGATTAAATGATCAACAAAATGGCATTACTATGCTTTCATTTACTATGTCAGCACAGTGACTAAAAGCATTTAAAATATTATCTTATCCTTACTTCAAAAAATATTTTAACCATTTACAAATTCTGAGGAATTTTTCAAAAGCCGTTCTCCAGGAACAGACTATTCTGGAGACATAATGCAAATCTGGGAACTTTTTGAGATACAATCTTCCACCTGTTTTGTGGGTTTTAACTTTCTATTTTCCTTTGGATGGCAAACACATCTGGATATGTGAAAGGTACCAGAATGTTAGCCTAAAAAATAGATGCCTGATTTTTAAGAACAGATAAAGTACAGTATCAAGAAAAAATAATGTAAATGACTAAAGTCTTAGGAATATGCTCACCATTAACCTAGGATTTAATAAATGACCTATTTTCTATAGATCTGCTTCAAAACCTTTTTTTAACGGGAGACATCTCATTCTCTAATCTGATTTAAAGTTAATTCCTAGTTCTAGCATCATTCAGTTTCTTCTTTGTTTGAACAGCAAACTTTATTTACCAGTTGTCTCATGAGTGCATACAATACCAGTTTAACATTCATTGGATAATGAAATGCTAAAGATGGTCTGATTATTCTACTGAACATATAAAGGTGGTGTTTTAATTTAAATATTTCTGAAAAATATATGTATTTTAAGTTGGATAACACTACATGAATGTAATTTCCTGTCTATATTTCGGGTAAATAGAATTATTTTTGAGAAACAAATCAACATAATATTAAGAATTTTTACAGGTATTGGTTTTTTATTTCATTATTTATGCGTTAATATATATTGGTTCTATTCATTTGGGGGTTTTTTATTTGTTTGTTTGGTTGGGGTTTTTTTCCCCAGCAGCTGTCTAAACTTTAGATGAAAATGCCTTGAGTAGCATGTATTTCAATATGTTAACATGAAGTGTGAATGAATGTCGTCTTGGAGCTAATACCCTTATCTAATACACTATATACATTTAGCAAGTTTCAATGATGCCACTACTTTTCTCCAAACATTAATATTAATGTTAACCTGAATGGCATCTCCCCAAACTTAATTTACTTTTAAACAATCCTATAGCATATGAACCTTCAAGCCTGAATCATGTAAACATTAATACTCTCAAGTTTATTTCCCTTTGGCACTTAGGCAGTGCTCAGATAGGTGGGAAGGTGGGTAAATCTGGCCATCTCCCAAGATGTGACATTTTCTTTAGTCAGTTAAATGAAATACAGGTGCCTTCATCTCACTCTAAAATTAAGGTCAAGCAGATTAACAGAGTAATATGATACCCTTTTGCTAAGAAGGTCTGTATTTTCTGGCCCAGACAGAATATTAAAGACATTTTGTGCTATGCAGCTAGTAGAAAGGCACTCAGAAAATTGTTATAGCTACTGGTGGAAAGATTGCTTGACTATGGAAGACCTTGTAATGCTGGGTGGATTCTCCATAGGATGTCAAGGAGAAAAATAACATCATTAAGGATGTTCTCATTTTAACAGGACAGTTTTTTAACTTCTAGGACCTTCTTGGGCCTCTGAAGAGCTTTAAATGGAGACTTGGGAGCAGCCAGCCTCAGAATAAACCAGTTTACTGGCCTCCTTGCCCTGTGCTGCATCCCAGGCTCCACCCATTTAGCACGGGATCTAATTCCACATATTGGGAAACTATCTAGAGCTAGATGGTATGTATGTTCCACAGCAATAAAATGTTAATAGGGCAATCATACTAAAATGGATGTGGTTTAGCATATTTTACTTTTAATATCCTCCCAACTATGAAAACATAGAACAGGAATTTATATCAGAATAGTAGCAAAATAATGCATTTTTCTCAACATGTAGTTAGAGAAGACAAATACATCTAGACGTTGCATTCAGTCTTTTTTGGCGTAAGGGAAGCATTATGTATTCTGAGGGGACACTGAATGAAGCAATCACAAATTGCTAAATAACTTTCAAAGAAATAGTTGTTTTGTTCCATCAAAGTGTAGAGATAGCTTGAAGAATGTCACAAAAACGGAAACGAGGGCTAATATAAATCACAATGAAAATGGACTGAGAGAAAAAATATTTAAAAGGACAGAATGGAGGGTTCCTATTTGAGTGATTAGTTAGGATTTGGAATCTTTTTCATTATTTCTGTAATAGTTTTCTTTTTCTTGAATGATAACCATGTGGGACTGGTTGAGATTACTATTCCCCTTTTTACTTGCTACTTCATCTACACTGAATGTAAATCTTGAGTTGAAAATGCCACAGTATCCACAGGGTTAAAATAAATGATTTATATTCCCTTTTTTCTTCCCATGGATTATGTCTTCCCTGAGGTGAAGTTTCTCAGAAAGATTCTAATTTGGGGCTATAGAAGCTTTGTCCCAAGCATGCACAATCTTTTATATCCTAAACTCATATTGTATCAGGTAGAATGAAATCAATTGGATGCGTAAATTCCTTAAATAATAGTAAATAGAGCAAATTGAATTTCAAAGGGAAAAAAACGGTGAACCTGAAAAGCAGTGGTATGAAGGTCATCAGCAGAATTAACAAAAAAGTCTGGCAAAGTTACAGTTAGGCAGTCAGTAATACTCTATTGATCAGACTTTCTCAATCAATGATGCTGTGCCTAGATTATTGATGCAAAGGTATTAAGCAAAATTTTATTTCAGCTAACTTGTTGGCTCAGATGTCAACTGAAAGTCATTTCCCCAGTCAATCAAAGGTACGATAAATCTGAGCAGAGCTAGTTCTTCAACACCTTTGTATGTATCCTATTTTCCAACTATATAATGAGCTTTGAAATGGCAACATTTAAAAGAGTATCTTAACTAGGAAGAGAAAGATACAGCATTTCTATAAAAACACAGAGAACCAAAGCACAGACTAAGTAGGGAATAGGAAGAAAGATACTTCATATGACAAGGGAAATCGGCAAGTTACACCAGAAAATATCAAAATGTAAATCTGTATCTACAGCTGGCTTATTAAAAAAAAAAAAAAAACAAAAAAAACCCAAAAAAAACCCACAAAAAACACACCAAAAAAAAACCCCCCAAAAAACAAACAGCTTCTTCTTAATCTTGACTCTTCATGTCAGAAAGTCCTCTACTCACACAATGGTCTCTGCTAAAGGAATATCAAGAGCAAAGCAGGTGATTACTGCAGAGTAAAGGAAAACCCTTCAGAGACATTGGCAGTCAAGTGCACATTCATCCTATGGTTGCATTTGTTGTTGCTGGTAGTCTTCCCAAAAGCTTGCGTTTAGGTTTACTGAAACTTGGCCTACAGTCCGGAATGGGAAGGAATATATAACCTAGAAGAAGATACACGAATGCATGTAAATGCACACATTCATCAGTAAAAACTATTCTTACAAGGTATGTTATTCACAGCGGTGCCGAAATTCAGTGCAATACATGTGAGATTTGGATTTCACTGAAGCTTCTTGTTTTACGATCTTGTGCTCAGCGTGATCTTAAAAATGAGCCACTTGCACAAAAAATAACAAATAGATCAGAGATCTGGGAACAGAGTGTGGTGCACTTGCAACAACAGTTGCGTCATTTGACTTATCTATCACTCATAATCTACAAAACCATTAGCTATAGTAAACTAAAAAGAGTACTAAGATGATGTATGTGGTTTTGCAGGGTTTGTTAGCTTATTGAAAGATGTAAGTGACTTCAATAACCTTAAACCAAATTCAAAATAATATAAGGATCAAAAGAACTCTTTTATCAAAGAAAATACAACAAAGTTTTATTTTATACTCTTTTTTTCTTTCATTATCAAAGTGAACAGACTTACAGTATATAAATTATGTTGGACAGAATTCAGAAATCTTGAATTCCAAAGAAAAAATTACATCCTAAAAACCAGAATTTACTTATGAGCAAAAAATAAGGATAAAAGGCTTTGAGAAATTTTAAAAAAAGAAAAATGAAAAAAAAAAAAAAGAATAAGACACTTGACAAACCATTTGATAATATTTTATGTCAACTGAAGTGTGATTCAGTTCTGTAAGTTCTGCAAAAAGTCTATCTTGCATAGTGAATTCCTAAAAAGCTTTTTTAGAAAGAAAAGATATTTTCATGCATTGAAATTAATTCATGAGAACCTACTTTGATCCTGTTTTATTTGCAATGCTATTCTTGTCTTCTGTCCCATAAACTTACACATAAGTAGGATCTGGGAGCAAAAATTTAGCTACAACCATTAAAAAGTTACATCAGCAATCAAAGATGTGTCACAAATTAATTTAAATTTCACTGAATACTTTAGGGGGGAAATCCTCTATTCTAAATTAATTGCCTCTGTGTTGACAAGTTATTTTAAAATAGAAATAAACAAAAGGAAAGACTGAAAACTCTTCAGTCAAGAAAAAATCAAAACCATGTCAATGTCAAATTTGTAGCCATAACTTGAGCAGAGCCTTAAAGTAGAATATTCATATGTAGAGATATCTACATAGGTCATATCTGATTCAAATGGTTGCAGTAGACATCCTTTTCCTATCTGGGTATTTGATCACATTAGCCTCCTTCATGAATCCACGAACTCCTACTTCACTACATTCAGTCATCAATCTGAAGTACCTTGCCTTCACTTCCAAGAGCTTCTGTGATCTATCCACATTACTCCACCTTTCTTTTCTGTAGAAATACAGGCTTCCTCTGATCAGCTTCCTCTTCATCCCCATCCTAGGTCTTCCTTGTGGGGCCTTCACCAGCAAGGATTCCTAGAAACACCTCCAACCAGCTCAGCGGGTGGGATGTGGTGATGGCAACACCACTACCAGTTGACCAGTTTTCCCTCAACATCTTTGTTTCGCCTCTTGACTTGAAGTACACATACATGAGTCACCTTTTGACCATTTTTTGCATCTTTAAGTCTTGTTTGTACAATATCTGCCATAGTAAATAACTGGCTTGTGATCAAGCTATCAGGGATAACGATAATACAAATAATACCACCACCATATACAGACAATTTCAACACAGACCTGCCTTTTGTTTGGCCTTCATGTGCGGTTAGCCAAGTAGATGCAGTGCTAATAAGCTGATCTTACTTTTGATGATACCCTAACTTTGGATCCAAAGGAAACCCATTTAGGTAGCACAGTGAAATATCCAGTAAAGACTTCATCAAGATTGTAAATTACAATCCTAAAGGTCCAATTATTACTTTTATCATTTCCAATTGCCTCCCAGCCAGTATGACCACTACTTCTATTTTTCAAAATAAAATACAATTCTTATCCCCTATGGTTCTTATCCTCTACCCTTTTCTGAGCTCTTACTGCTACTGGATCAAAATTTTTAGGAATCATCATGACAATTGGATATACAAATTTTTTTCTTCATCTCTTAAAATTATTGTTTTAAATGTAAAAACTCTTTTCATCACCTTCTTCAACTGCAACAAATGTTTATTTATTTATTATAAAACCTGCTTCATTCTCTCTCCATTGGATTATTGATTCTTTTCCTCATTCCTATCCCTAGTTCTTCAGTAAATGTTCTTCCTCCACTATTTTGTGGGGTCACTGAAAGTTACATTGAAGAATCAACACTCCCTCAATGATTTTTTTCATGTTTTGTGTCTTGGCCTTCATAAGTCTGACAAATGGGTTCCCCCTCCCCTCCCCCCCCCAAATAAGAGTTAGAAAACTGATTTTGTACAGATCAAAACATATGCAAGTACTACTTTGTATGCTTAAATAGTATTTAAGCAGTGACAGCTTCTCTGCCACTGCTACTAGCAGCCTTTTTCCAGTGGTAATTACATTGTTGCTATGTTGTTTCACCTTTAGACAGTTGTAAGTTTGAAGTAACTTCAGTGAAGCATAGAATGAGAATTGGGGGGAAAAACCCTGTAGTGTATCTGTTTGCGATTAACCATCATGTTTCCACATGTTGTACTCCTGCTTCAATTCAAGCAGTCTATGGAAACTCGATCAGCACTGTAATTATGGCCTGCTTGAATCAAGTCAGTCAAATAATGTCAAAAACAATTATTTTCTTTTCCAAAGGGCACAACAAGTTTGGGAATACACAAGAGAAAATGCAGATCTCAACATGTTAACAGTTTATGAGCCAATCTCAGGGTATTCATTCCTTGATTCTTGTTGAATTGGCAATGACGGGACTTGAAAATTTATTGACGCGTTTTCATTAGACTCATTGTTATCCTTTTTTTTTTTTTTTAATACAGAAGCTATGCTTTTATGATATGATGCTCTGCTATAGATCACCTTTCTAAATTGGTTCACTAGGTGGAAAAAAAAAGTTAAGAATAAGGAAAAATGGGTTGTATTACTAAAATACTGCAGCTGAAAAACAAACAATAAAAATATGAATATCAGCAAATGCAGCTGATTTTCAGAGGCACTGAGTTTGATGGGATTTTAAAGCATTCAGTAATTTATAAAAATCAGAATATTCATGGAGTTTGAACTAAAGGTTACTGTCCAGGAAATGAAACCTGTTTATTTCCATGTGCCTGGGATCAGACCACTCACTCAGGTGCCAGGTGTCAGACAACTAAATTTGGGTATTTTGTGCCAAGTGCATTTTTTTTTCCCTTGCCTATCCGGACTAAGTTTTTCTGCAGAAGTTAGTAGTTTTTAACCTGAGCAAGACTTGTAGAATTGAATGCAAAATTGATCAGTGCTAAATATTTGTTTAACAAACATGTCATAGTTCTACAAAAGTCTCCAGAGATGAAGTATTTCTTTATGTAGTTCACAAAATTAAAACCAAAATAATTGTTAATACAATATTTTCATCAAGTACACATTCATAATTCGGGTTTTTAAAATTCTTTTCTGCAAAATCATCAATGGTCTTGATAAAGTTACTAATGTGACACTCCTCAATGTAGCATCCACTGAAGCAGCTTTCAGATAAAATAGAGCCAACAGAGTACTGAGAGCATTGTGTTAATAGTGAACCTGACAAGATAAATCCCATTTTATCATTTTAGGTTTTTAATAAAATCTGTTGCCTTTTATTAATTCAGATTATGATTTATCAAACTAATTGCCATAACAAAAGTCATTGACGTCACAATTAACAAGAGGTAAAATCAAAACAGTAATTTCTGATGGACATTTGATTCTTTTCATGTATGATGAAGTCTTTTGAGGAAAGGAAGGTACTGTTAAACATTGCCATATTTTTCAATATTTACAATAAGGGAGGGAAGTCATCTGCTGCTATTTGATTGCTTGAACGTCTCATGGAGGAGAAGGGGAAGAAATACCAATTTAGGTTACCAAATTAATGTTTCTTATTCTCACCCTTAAGTCCCATCACATACCTACATCTGTTACTTCTGTTCTGTTTCTTAATATATCATCTTTGCCTTATTTTAAGAATCACACAGATCCCGTTTGCTTTTCCCTAAACTATCTTTATTCCTGCTTCCATCACATCTCACTTTGGTGAAACACTTTAATCTAAAACCAGCAAAAGTTCTGTATCTCAACATCACTCAAGAAATGCTATCTTATTGTTTCCTACAAGAGGTTAGCCCATTAGAAGACAAGTTAAGAAGAATTAGAGATAGTTTATTTTAAAATTTGAATGCAAGATTATATAGTATGACTGTGAATGTACATTCACAGAGGAGAATGCAGTATATTTCAAAATGTGAATGTATGGATTTCACAGTGTAAGTTTTCATATATATATAATAAATATATATGCTTATATACACAGATGCATATTTAAGTGATTTTCTATTACATTACACTACTGCCTTTAGATATAGTTTGTCTGTAAACTCTTTGAAACAGAGAGTATCTCCTTATATGCTTATGCATTTCCCTGGGCAATTAGACCATGGTCTTTTACAAACAACACTGAGCATTACTACAATAACAAAAAGAATTTTTTTTGGTATGCATTTCTGCCTCAAATCACTCACCTGTTTCCAGGAATTTGTACGTATTCATTAGTTCCATTCTACAGGTAATATTGGATATAAATATTTCTAAAGGTTTATGTACCACACAGTTGTACATACAATTCATAGATACATATACATACGAGCATAGAACCACTTTTCTGTCTCGGGTACACCTATGTACATACATGATAGGAGGGCATTAATGGACCTGCAAGGTCAGATATTCAAGCTTTCTTGCCATGAAAACTGTTGCTTTTAGAGCCAACTGTAATAAAAGTGTTTATTTACCAGTTGGCAAAAGGAAAATTAATGTATGAAATTTTGTGGATTCTAGAGATAGAGTTGAAGACATTGCAGCATCCTAGGGCAACCATATGGATCTCATTAAAGCCATCCACTGACAGGCTTCTGCAATCATGCTCTATCCACTTAAACTCCTTTATGCAAGATCAATGTCATTCTACTACAGAAAGTGCTGCTCTGAAGGTTTGGTAACAATAATACTGAAGACCAAATTAACATTATATGGTACACTACCAGTGGAATATAAATGTTTGGTAACAGAATCTATGATTAAATACTCGCTTAACTACCTAATTACTTGATCAATGTTTTGACATATTTCTTAGCCTGTAACTTTTGTAAAGAAATAGCTATGCATTTGCAATCCTGCAGAAATCTTATAGCAAAGTCATGGATAGAAGTATCTCCGGCTGCCTCTTAGCCTATATTCAGACTGCCATTTCCTAAGGAGAACTTTAGGACAATTTCATTATTTCTTTTTAAGTTTAATTACTAACGATGAGCAGTCCAAGTAATCACAACTGTTAACTGACAGTGATGTATACCACTGTTGTTGCAAAAAACTTTTGTAGTATTGACCAGATCACATTGATTCTTGAACATAAGGTCAGTTTATCTGCATTCTATGAAGCATTGCAAAATGCAATATGAACAATAATATTTGTTTAATGAACAACAACATATAAAATATGAAAAGAAAATATTCTGCCCATTCCTTTAAGAGTATCTGCATATTATAAAAAATGTGGATTGGTCACCTATAGGCCTAGACTAATTTTTCCTATTGCCACACTAGCAAAGAAAATACTGAGTGTATTATTTGGGTATGATTTGGAAAAAAAAAAAAAAAAAAAAAAGAATTGAGGTGTCCACGTTAATTGTTTTTCATAGAACCACAGAATGGTTTGGTTTGGTTTGGAAGGGACCTTCAAGGTCATTTACTGCCAACCCCCCTGCCACAGGCAGGGACACCTTTCGTCCAGCCTGGCCTTGAACACTTCCAGGGATGGGGCAGCCACAGCTTCTCTGGGCAGCCTGTGCCAGTGCCTCACCGCCCTCATGGTGAAGAATTTCTTCCTTACATCTAATCTAAATCTGCCCTCCTTTAGTTTAAAACCATTCCCCCTTGTCCTTTTCACTACATATCTTTGGAAAAAGTTCCTGTCCAGTTTTCATGTAGTCCCCCTTTGGGTACTGGAAGGCTGCTATAAGTTTTTCTGAAGAGTCATAGAGTATCTCTGCCACAAATTTTTACTTAGTTAATCTTAAGATTCAATCAAAGAAAGAAGAATTTGCTGTAGGTCACTGATAAGTGGACATATACATTAACAAAAGAATCTACTCGGAATTCAAACCAATAAAGAAAGGAAGAAACATACTAAGAAAGAGCCTTCTGAAATGTGCAGTAAGATTCAGACAGTGCTTTAATTTTTGTTAGAAGCTTTATGGTTAGAGTGCACTTTGATATTAAAAATGCATAACAATAAAATATAAACCCATTTCCTTATTGCTGGCATTTATGTAAAACCACTTACAACCATTCAAAATATTAATATCCTTTCCTACCTAGCAATTAATGCTGCACTATGGATTCAGTACTCTATGTACTAGAAAACAGCATTGCCACACTGCACAGTGACCCACAGTACTTAATTACACAACAAAGTTCTTGACTTTAAGTCATAGAAATGAAAAGTTAGGGTTAGGTTTCACCGTAAAATTATGTCAAAATCCATAAAAAATTTCAAATGTATGTACCATGTACACTAGAGAGCAATTTGGAGAGTTTGAGACATTTCTTGAAATTACTGTACACCAATTTTTACTACTCACTTTTACTAAGTAGGTTATTAGTAGCAAAAACGTTATGCATGTTTGTAAGAATGGACACAATAAGCATGTGCTCTCGATTGTCTGCAGAGAGAAATATGTATATACTGGTTTCATTTCCCTGTGTACTACTTCACTGACCTTTAGGCCTCAGTCCCCCATTTGACTTGCACAGAGATCGTTTTTTAGGAAGATCAGTGAACAATTATGCTGTCAAAGAATAAGCAAATAAATAGAGAAAATGCCTTCCTACTTAAGCTTTTACACCAAATGGTATCCAAAATTAGTCTTGGCTTTATTACCAACCATACTCAAGAGAACAGTTATGTGTAGTGTACAGGCTCAGATTCCTCTGAGTTAAATTAAAATTTAACTGTGATTTTTCCAGCAGCAACCAAAAGCTTCAGTATCATAGTTGAGTAGTGGAATTAAGACATCGTTTGTTATCTCGTGAAACACCAGGATGTTGGGTTTAAATGTCAGAGTTTTACTAATTGATTTTTGAGCAAATTTCAACTGTTCGAGTGCAGGTAAACTAGAGAAACCTTTGTCTTTAACAATGATTTGAGTTATGACTTGTAGCCACATTTTGCCTCCAGATCCATGCACACAGATGTAATTGAAGTTGACTGGATTCATGGGTGGAATTTGGACCATAATTGTTATAGCAGTTTTTCAAACATATTCTTTGCAGTTTCACAAAACCCAACCAATCCATTGGTTCAGTTATTCTACCTGATCTTCCGGTTTTCTTCTGTATACTAAGCTCCAGACCACAATTTACAAGCTGTATCATACTGTATTGTATTGGAAACTTTTAAATTGGCAAGTCTACTTTGTTCAAAGACAACTGGAAAATAAAGCTTCTTTAAACCTGTGAACTTGCATTGTTTGAACCCCACACTTAACAAGGTAAAATCTTTCTTAACTAAGGCATTTCAGCTGATTCAGTTCCAACTAAAAAGTTTAATTTGGACTCCATGGATAATGAATGACTGATATCTACATGGAATAGGACAAGAACAAGAGATCCAGACTCATTCTATCAACATAGGGATGTTATCCAGAGGCACCTGGACAGGCTCACGAGCTGGGCCAGGTGAACCTCATTAGGTTCAACAAGGTCAAGTGCACCTGGGTTCTGCACCTGGGTCAGAGCAACTCCCGGTATCAATATAGGCTGGGGGATGAAGAGATTGAGAGCAGCCCTGCCGAGAAAGACTTGGGGATATGGGTGGATGAAAAGCTGGACATGAGCTGGCAATGTGCACTGGCAGCCCAGAAGGCTGACCGTCTCCTGGGCGGCATC
>KL285340.1:16840-33744 GCA_000699545.1 Podiceps cristatus
GCCTGGAGAAGAGAAGGCTGCGGGGAGACCTGATTGCGGCCTGTCAGTACTTAAAGGGGGCCTATAAGAAAGATGGGGAAAAACTTTTTAGCAGGGCCTGCTGTGACAGGACAAGGGGTAATGGTTTTAAACTGAAAGAAGAGAGATTTAGACTAGACAAGGAAGAACGGTTTTCACAACAAGGGTGGTGAGGCATTGAAAGAGGTTGCCCAGAGAGGTAGTACAAGCCCCATCCCTGGAGACATTCAAGGCCAGGCTGGACAGGGCTCTGAGCAACCTGATCTGGTTGAAGATGTCCCTGCACATTGCAGGGGGTTGGACTAGATGGGCTTTAAATGTCCCTTTCCAACCTGAAATATTTTATGATTCTATGAACATGAGAAACAATGAGTTTAAATCAGTTTTCTTAAACAGTTTTGATTGCTTTCTTTGGCATCTGATGGGGACAATCATACTGAAGAAAGTCCATTTCTAATGCAGCTCTTTGAATTTCTCCATTTTAATTTATCTTAACACAATTAACCATTAAAATTTCCAAGTTTTACTATTCATCAGACTTCCCCTTCGTACCTAAATTGTGATAAAATTCAGCCTAACCATTGGAGGCTCAGTTACATGCAAGTGAATATTAAAAGGGTGAAATTAAATTGGATAGGACAAGGGGTAATAGTTACAAGCTGAAACAGGGTAGGTTTAGATTAGATGCAAGGAAAAAATTCTTTACAATGAGGGTGGTGAAGCACTGGAATGGGTTGCCCAGAGAGGTGGTGGATGCCCCATCCCTGGAAACATTCAAGACCAGGCTGGACGGGGCTCTGAGCAACCTGGTCTGGGTAATGGTGTCCCTGCTCACTGCAGTGGGGTTGGACTAGATGGGCTCTGGGGGTCCCTTCCAACCCAAAACATTCTACGATTCTATGATTAAATATTACCAATTATTCTGGTTTTGTCAGTTGTGACCCATCTCAATGTGACCCTTTTGTTCTAAGAAAGAATTTGGGAATGAGGCAGGTACATGCTGAAATAAAAGGTTTCTGACCTTAAAATCTACTTCTTAATGCAATGTAGCAGAGGTATATTTTGTTGAGTTCTTATACCTCCTTGTGATTTTTTTCAGTTCAAGAAGGTGGCTCTAAAAAATGAAAAATCCTAGCTAGCGAAGAAATGCCTTTGGTTTGGCAATGTTGTACTTTATTTGCTCATGGATTGGTCAAATATTCATTTAATATTTGACTCAGTAAGCACAGTCAGAAGCTCCAGACCCAGAATACAGCCTGGAAGACTTCGTGCTTATGCCCAGGAGTATATTTTGGTTTTAACTGTCCAGAAATATTTCCATTATGTTTGTTAGATTTTTGTATGAATTTTTGCATTATCCTACCAATACACTCTGCATTCAACTTTACAAAGTGTTATTCTCACCCACTGTAACATCTTATTACCTAGAAATGGATAAGTCCACTCTCATTTTTCTGAATGGAGTGGCAGTTTACTCTCATTATTTTCATACTAGACATATCTAATGTCTATAATCCAGAAGATATTAAAAAATAAATAAATTACTCATAAAAAAACTACTAGTTGCTTCATACAGAATAAAATGACTACTGATAGTAAATTACTATGACTATTATTGTTTTTATATCTACTGGGTCCTGAAGTAGCCCCTGATTCTAGCACTGTCTGTCCCTGCAGTGGTGCTACAGGTACTTCAGCATTGACCAAATGATTCTCATGTCTTTCTGTAAATAACCTTGCCTGCAGAGATCCTGGAATTACTGTTTGAAGACCCCAAAGCAAACAATTATTCTCAAGAGACAGTTCTGATATAGAATATAATGTTTCAACAGAACCTCTGACAAATAGTTGATCTGAAATAAAGCACAATTTTTTACAGGGGAGAGGAAGGCTTCTTCTCCTTGGCCATTTGCCATACTATAGAATTTAAAGTTATAAATGAAGGATTCCAAAACATATTTTTTTTAAATTTTGTTGACTGTTTTAAATAACAGACTGATGATGATGACAATAATATTAAGAAAAATCTTACTGTACTATCTGCCACTAATAACTTCCTAACCTGCTCTTCAGAGCACATGCATGTCTGAAATGAAATTAGTACTGTAAAGGTTTTGTGGTGCCTGGACACCTCAAAAGTCTCACCTGGAGAACTGGAAATTACTTAAAGAGTATTGGTCCCAAGCATGTACCTGAATTAATGCCGATTCGAGGCTTCAGACTTGCTACTTTCCACCTACCTTTCCTCTGCTTCTGAGGAGCCTGTCTCAATAGAGGAAGGAGGAGGAACATAGGAGAAGCGCAAGTTTATCTGTGGTACTGTTACTTGGTTGAAAAAGTTCTGGTGGTGATCATACTCTTTAGAATTTAAAATAAAAGTCTCAGACCACTGATTACAAACCTCAGGTCTACAGCCCGTAGTTTTGCTGCTCTGCTGAAAATCGCTTTTAAAAGCCACTTATTTCTATAAATGGTAAAATAAAAAGTAACAGAAATAGCAAATGCAGTACACATGAAAGATCAGCAAGACAGCAAAAATGTACTTAATAAAGAACTTAAACATCTAGTGTGCAAGTGATGTAGATGCCCAGTCTCCAAGTTAAATCATACTGAGATTTACTTTGGAAAAAAACCAAAGTGAGAGTATAACACAAATACATGGAGAAAAACAAAAGAAAGGAAAGGTTACAAGAAAAAAATATCATGTTAACATTAAGAAGCAATTTAGGAAGGATATACGAAGACTAAGTATGGCTGTTTATTCTAATGCAATCAATAGTAGTAGCATCACAAGGAAATGGAAGCGGGATTATATATTCTATTCAGAACAAGAGAACACAGAGTACAGGATGGTAGAAAAGCTGACTACCCTCCACTCGCTCAATAGGAGATTATTCAGCTTGCCAGAACAATATATTCCAAACAAAATAAATGCATATGACATTGAAATTAAAATTATACTTAATAGTTTATCCCATTGAAAATAAGAAACATTTGAGAACAGATGCAAAACATTTTTTCATTCATTTTCTCAAGTAAATGTTGCATTAATTTTTTAGAAGGAGGTGCTGAATTTATAACTGGAAGAGCAATACTTGACACGTCTATCACTTTTTAGAATACTATCTTTGGCTAAAACAGGGCATTTCCAGCTTCCTAGAAGCTGACACAATCTGTGGCACACATGGGATAGAAGCCTACTATTAGAGATGTAAGAAAGAATTTTGCTGTTTAAATCTTTATATAACTTTTGCACTCTTGCCTGATTTAGTCTGGCCTAAAACAGTATTGAAAGTTTTTTCCTGTCTCTGTCATCTCACAGATTCATGAATGTCTCCCTGCATAATTCTTTGTATGCTGAGCTAGGAGCAATTTCTCCATCACCTAAATTTGGAATAGATACTTTATTGTTGCTCATTCTTTCTATAGCACCTTTCTTTGAAAGGAATCATCACAGGGGTGGGCTTGCAATTTGCTCACAGTTCCAAATAATCCTTTCACTGTTTGGGGAAAAAAGTTATGTGGCAACGAAATCAAGCTGCATGTATCGGTCTGCTCTTCCAACAAAATCCTTTCCCAGTATTTACTGAACAGAAGGCAATTTTCATACAGTATTAATGTAATGCCAAGAAATCTTTTCCCACAGCTAAGTGCTTGATCACTTTCCAGTGGTACAATAGCAAGATGTTTCTATTCCTCCCTCGTATCCAAGAGGAATATTACAACCTACAATATTCCTGCAGTTCCCACCCGTCATCTTCTAAGATACCATTGAATAACCAGGGTTTGGCTGCCTCCCTTAGCAACACATCAGGGTTACAAAACCCCTGAGAAATTTATTTAAATTTTCCTCTTTTCCTACAGGGAAAGCTACACAAGTTCCTTACAGAAGGTTTCTCCAAAGTGACTTAGACTCAAAGTGAATAACCTGATAGAATATTGCATGAACTGAATTTTCAGTTTAAAAAAAACCCAACAAACCCATAACCGAAAAACCCAATGCCTAGGAGTCACTAGAAGGAATAACAGAAGGTCAGGCTGTAAGTACACTGACAAGTCTGGATCAGGAAATACTACAGGGGAGGGGAATGGGAGTATTTCAACTTAATGTGCCAATCTTTAGCTGTGCAATTCCCATAGGGTGTATTCTGCCACCATTACTCATGTCAAGTAATATATTATGCTATGAGGTATTCCCACTGACTTCAATTTCAGTTGATTTCATCCTACCTAGTCATAGATAGGAAATTCTTCAGCATCAGAAAGCGTAACAGATAGAGGTCTTTGGCTCAGCTCGAGATATCTGTAGTTCCTCAGCCCATGACAGATACCTACAAAATATATATATGTGATACTTGTATTTTTGATTCACTGATTTCAGTGCTATTTTTGGAATCTATTCCTCAGCCTAAATAAATCTGGCTTTTAGAGATTAATGGAACATTAAAGCTTAAACTGTGAAGTATGTGCTTATACTAGAGATCTCTCATATATATTACCAGAAAAAAGGTAATTGCCTAGAAAAGAGGGACCATGCACTGAGGTCCCCTTCCAGTGGTTCTGAACTTAGCGTTGCCTGAAAAGGGCTGGAGAATATCTGACCTATTCATACATCTGGAGTCTAGCACTTACAAGCAAGAAATTTTTTACAATAAGGGTGGTGAGGCACTGGAACAGGCTGCCCAGAGAAGCTGTGGATGCCCCATCCCTGGAAGTGTTCAAGGCCAGGCTGGACGGGGCCTTGAGCTACCTGGTCTAGTGGGAGGTGTCCCTGCCCATGGCAGGGGGTTGGAACTAGATGTTCTTGAAGGTCCCTTCCAACCTAAACCATTATATTATTCTATGATTACTAAAATATGGCTTAGTAGTATTCGGGAGAATTTTGCTGAAGTGCTATGAGTTTTTTTCATTTTTTAAAAGTTGAAAGGTGTTGATGAGCTTTAGTCATCTCTTATTCTGTTGCTTTTCCCAGCAGAATTATCATTCACTGACCAGCATTAGCAATGCTGTATCAGGTTTGATGATGGTCACATGGGGAAGAAAACCTGGGCCATGAGAAAGCAAGCTGCAGAGACAATATCCAGACATCAGGAGTTCCACTACAGGGCAACTGAATTAAATTGTACAAAAAACCAAATCTTTGGAAGAGATATCCTTATGGGAATTGATGTCAAAAAGTCACTGTTCTTTCAGCCATGTAGTCAAACAGGCTTATCACAGCAGGTAAAGCTCTTCCAAAGACATATGAATTATCATAATTCTTCTCTTTTCCCCTTGGAAGAAGGTGAGTTATTCTTGATGAAATTGCTTCAGTTCCAAATTAAAAAAAAAAAAAAAATCAAGATTGTTTCAGGGTTTAGAGAGCACTTTCTTAAATGTATCTCACATACTAGTACAGGTGGAGATGGTTTACAATTTTGTGGTTTTTGAATTAGCATAAAGAGTTGGAATTATTCAAAGATGGAAGCTAGCATTAGTGCTGGAGCCTAATTGAGATTTCCCAAGCAGGTATATTCCTGTTGGTTGGTTTGGGATTTTTTTTTTAGCATGGGAGAAACAGGATGCTTTGTTGTGTAATTAAGAACAGTAGGCCACTATACAATGTCGGCAAAGATGTTTTCCATTGTAAGAACTCCACAATGTCCTCTACTGCACAGCATTAATTGCTAGATGGGAAAGGACATTCATATTTTGAATAGTGTAAGTGGTTTTGCATCAATGCTAGCAATCAGGCAATAATTTTATGTCTTATCAGTATACATTTTTAATAATCCTGGGACTTCTGTCTGCCAATAAAGTGTAATCTGCAATAGAGCTGAAAAAGTATTTAGACCCTGCTGGTTGTCTGCACACGAACCTGTATGCCTTTATTTGGGTGTTTTCATCTTCCTGGTAAACACAGGCTCTAAACTGACTTGTCTTTATTTATTCATTACAATTTTATTTTTACAATATTGCCAGTCCTGATAGTAAAAAAATCAGAAGATTTTTGCTAAATGATATTTTTCTCTTTTTCTGAATTTTTGGTTATTCTTGGATGATGTTTTCAAGCTGTTCTTCACAGCTATGAAAGCTAGAAACATGCATGGTTTTAAACGAAAGGTGAGACTCTCTTGTTATCAATTGTGTCCAGCAGCTGGTGCTTCAAGTACAGCATTAAATACTGCAAGACTTATGATAAAGCAGCAAGAGCTGGCAGGAATGGGTTTACTTGGGAATATGGGTTATTGGTAGAGAATACTGTTCAGCATTGGCTTAAAAGAGAGGTTCAGTGTGGGATGGGATTTCATTTTTGTGTTTTCTAAAGCCACTCTAAGGAGCTTGACAATGTCTGTTTCTAAACGATTTTTTGTTGTTAAAGCAAAAAGGCTACACAGAAAGGAAAAACAGAAAAATGCTGTCAAAGGCGTAGAATCAGCATATTAGTGCACTAGAAAGGAAAATATTTCATTCCTCTGTTTTGCTTTGTCATTAGACATTTATTAGCTATGTGCAAGAACAGAAAGTAAAAGTGGTTTGAAAAGACTGTTTCACTTTCAGTTTTGAAGCCTGGGGAGTAGAAGGTTGGTTTTGTGTATCTGTGGGCATGGTAAATTTTGAACTGGGGGGGAGGGGGGCAGGGCAGAATTAGTCTGCCAGTTCTGCAAGGTAACACTGCACTTCTCAGAAGGCCAAAACATAGAGTACGAGAGTAGTTTCAACTACAGAACGCTGAAAGATACATTTCCTAGCAAAATAACCTCAGGCATAAGAGGAGGAAAAAAACTGCTTCCTTACATTGCGTTTACTGGTGAGCGTCTGGGGATTGTCTAGAAATTTGTACTAAAATTATCTTGCTTGCTAATTTCTCCTGTTCTGTTTGCCTGTGCTCATGGGGGATGCCATTTCAGCTGGACGAGGGTGGCAAAAAGGAATGGTTAATCTTGCTTCCAACTGCGTTACTTAAAAGGTCAAATTTGTCAGTGAAGTTTAACACTGACCTTGGCTTTTAAGCTATATCCATCCCTATTCACCAATTCCTTCTTTCCTTTGACCTCACTCAAATGTTTTTTACGAAGATGTTTTATCGAGTGTCAAAGACAAACTTAAGCAGGTAACACCTGACTACTAGAAGATGACTCTATTCACTCTTGGACTTCAATAAAATTTTTTGCTTATATGTCACTATTCAGCAAAATACTTACATTTATATATAACCTTAAAGATGTATATAGTCTCTGAGAAATAAAGAGGAATCACTTGCCTGCTTAAAGTTAGCAATGCTCTTGAGCATTTTCCTGGAGGCCCTAAAAGGAATTTGGAAAAAAAAAAAAAAAAGCAAACCTAGATCAAATGTTCCTCACTTTATGCCTTCGATTCTGTGCCTACAATCACCCACAAGGGGAAAACTGTAGGGACGTTTAAGAGCAGTTTAAAGTTCTAGATGGCTGACTCCCAAGCACAATTTGGTTTGTTATTTTGGTTTTGTTACCATCAGGATTCAGTTATGGACACCCACTAGGGCCAAGAATCCTTTCTTAAAGTTTGGCCTTTAGTTAGAAGAAAACCACATCTTAATCATCATGGAAAATCTCAGGGGACTGCTGCTTAGAAATGAGTGATTTTTCCCATTATCGAACAGTATATGTCATATACGATTATCAGAAATAATCAGACTGACTTTAAAATAAATATTATCCAGAATTTGGAAGAGCTCAATGTACAATTGCTTTTGTCAAATATTTTGACCAACTCCCTTTCATCCACAGGAGTGACTTGTGCTGTACTAGTCTATGAAATCTACAGATACTATTGCCTTCCAGTCCCTATAGGAGAAGATAACTTTGAATATTGCTAGTTCAAAATCCTTCTTTCTCTTTCTTCCTCTTTTTAAAAATGTTTCTTCTCTTTCTTTTGCACACAGAAAGGGACACTGGCAACCTTTCATATGTTCATCTAGAAAAACTCACCAATTTTTATTTTTCTTTATATCTATCTAGTTTGCTGCCCACATTTTTATTAAACACAAACTATTCCATACAACTCTCGCCAGGAGCAAAATAGCCCATAGTATAACTCCTCCATAATGGAGTCATTTAAAATCATGACTTATTCCAGGTCTAAGGCAACCGTACGTTATTTTTAGCTGTTTCTGCTATCCTTGACACAGGCATGGGAGTCAGGTACACTTAAGCTCCTACACCACAGGATTTCAATTGGGATAGTTTACCTATAAGATATCTCTTCCTCTTAAATTTGAAGCTATTTCATTCATGAGCTGAAGTTGTTTTTTCCCCAAAGCCAGGTGGATTACACAATGTCAGAAAGGAGAGCAAATAACAAGCCAGTAATTTAGCCAGTATGTCAACAATAAAATAAAACCTAAAACAAAAATAAGAAGGGTTTCATTCTACATAACAAACTTTCTGTCACAATAAATTTACTGTTCTGAATTTCAAAATGTTACAGAGGCATAAAGAATCTTAAAATAAATACTTAAACTAAGTAAACTTGCAGGCACACACACATATTGTAAATTTCTGGAGTGAGGCACTTCCATTTCATCTTCAAAGTCTAATGCTAAACGTAGAAGGAAGCCATTAATGTACCATCATTTATAAATGATAACTGCTTTTCCATAATGCTTCAAAGCCATTTTTAAGCCATTTAAGCTTTTTCAATTTGCACTAAATATCTACCAAGAAATTATAGTTTAGAATTTAGAGCAATATTTAAACTGATATCATATACTTAATTTTAAATAAATTTTAGTGTTAAAAATATAATTTCTCAAGATATATGGCATATGATTTCCCTCTTCTGATAATCCAGAGAGCAAACAGAAGCTTTAAAGTTAAGTTCTTTGAGTTCTTCCTATGCACAGTATCCAGAATATAGATGACCATAAGGGCTGCAACACCAGCTATGGCATGCTGAAAACTGGTTCTTGCTTTTAAATACATAAAAACAATTATTTGAGAATTACTACCACAGAACATTTATTTTTCAGATATATTAGAAGAAAATGTTGGGGGTTTTTGTTTTGTTTTGTTTTTGAAGAAGTGAAAGATATGACGATCTGGGAAAAAACGTGCTAGGGCCACCTACCCTTCCAAAAGTGGTGGGCGGCTGGAAGGAGAAAGTGTTTTTAAAGGTATGGATGCTTCTAAAAAAAGCAGTCATTATTTGTATGACAGTCCTAATGGAGGAGAATTGTGAAATACATGGTTAGAATCTAATCCTGCTACAGGCAACGTCCCAGTCATCTCTCAGCTACCCCTGTTTGGTTTGTGCATCTTTTCTCACTACATATATTTTCCAGTCTGAGAACTGACAGAGGTTGCTCTAATCTTTTTCATATAAAATGGAAAGACAGATCTTTCCATGCTAGTTGTTAATACTCTCAAGCTTTTTAAGCTCTTTCGGGCAGCAACAGTAAGTTCCCATGTTTGCACAGTGCCTCTAGCAACTACTATATTATACTGAATAAAAATGATGCAGAGAGGACTTCTGCTGAAAACCACTGTCTTTACCATGCTGCCTGCTCTGGATTTTTTTTCAGTATTTACCATAATAAAACAACCTTAGAGTGGGCACTATGTCAGAAGTCAAAGGGATAATGATGATATGCTTATAAACAAGGAGTATTTTGCTGA
The DNA here is from genome assembly GCA_000699545.1 of Podiceps cristatus. Classification (NCBI taxonomy): domain Eukaryota; kingdom Metazoa; phylum Chordata; class Aves; order Podicipediformes; family Podicipedidae; genus Podiceps; species Podiceps cristatus. The sequence continues at coordinate 26,494 of KL285340.1, forward strand.
AAGTCAAGTCCCTTTCTGAGTTGATACTAAGTGAATCTCAAGTTGAAATTCTCGTACAATTTTTATGATCGATGGGGAGCACTATCCCAGTAACTCTTGACTTTATCATTACAATTTTAAATCCAATTATTGCCCATTTTAATACACAAAACAGTTTCCATGGAAATATAAAGTAGAATTGTTGGCCCGTTTGAAACAAGCAGATGGTGAATGAAGCGGGAAGAATGGAGGCAGAGGCATTCATGGAATTTCTCTTTTTTTTACCAGTTCACCAAGAAAATAGCTAAAATCACCTTCAGTGCTGCAGCCAACTTTTGGATGAGTTGGTTAGAAGGACTTACAATAGTAATATTATTCTGCTGGCTTATCTTGTATGTATAGTAAATAATATGTTATATTTTCATCTAAACATTCAAAAACCTTTAAAATTAAGACATAAAGAAGTATATACAGAAAGACAGGATGTTTTCGCTCAAGTCATGTTGTACTTATAGACAGACATGACAATATCTCGCAATTAATTATTCATATTTTGAAAGTAACCTCTGTTCAAGGAGGTCCCAATTTCCTCAAATGATTAGCTATTTTGGAATCATAGAATATCTCAATTTGGAAGGGAACCGTAAGGACCATCAAGTCCAACTCCCTACTCCTCAACAGGACTACCTAAAACTCAACCATATTACCAAGAGCATTGTCCAGATGTCCCTTGAACTCTGAGAGGCTTGGTGCCATGACCACTTCCCTGGGGAGCCTGTGCTAGTGACCAACCACCCTCTCAGTGAAGAACCTTTTCTTAATGTCCAATCTGAACTTCCCCTGATGCAGCTTCATTCCATTCCCTCGTGCCATTTTGCTGGTCACCAGAGAGAGGAGATCAGCACCTCCACCTCCGCTGTCCTCCTTGAGGAAGTTGTAGACTGCAATGGGGTCACCCCTTAGCCTTCTCCACGTTGAACAAATCAAGTGACCTCAGCCACTCCTTGTAAGTCTTTCCCTGAGACCTTTCGCCATCTTGGTTTGATATGCTTATATTGAGATGCTCAAAAACTGCACACATTGCTTGAGGCGGGACTCCACCAGTGCAGTGTAGAGTGGGACAATGACTCCCCTCGACCAGCTAGCTCTGCTGTGCTTCATGCACCCAATTGGCCCTTTTAGCTGCCAGGACACACTGCTAGCTCATATTCAACTTCCATCAACCCAACCCCCCAGATCTCTTTCCACAGGGCTGCTCTCCACCCTCTCGTCCCCCAATTTGTATGTATAAACAGGATTGTCCAGTCCCAGGTGGAGAATCCTGCACTTGCTCTTGTTAAATTTCATACAGTTGGCGATTGCCAGTATATCCAGATCTCTCTGTAAGGCCTCCCTGACCTCAAGGGAGTCCACAGCTCCTCCAAATTTAGTATTATTAGCAAACATACTTAGTGTACATTCAACTTCTGCATTCAGATTTTTTCCAAAAACATTAAAGACCACTGGCCCTAAAATTGAACCCTGGTATTTTGATTAATATCTTGGTCAATCTTTTATCTGTGGTTATATATATTTACAATTCAACCAAAACCATAAAATTGAAATTATATGTTGCCTGTTACACAACTGGACAAGCATACAATCGTTTCTGCCATGAATACTTCTGCATGCTTTGAAAGGAGTGTTCTGCCACCTTTCAGTGAACTTGAGTGATGTGTCAGTCAATGTAAGCAAAGGCGTATGAGCATGGCCCTCATGATTCAGGACTTGGCCTACATTGGTGACCAATATTTATTTTCTTTTTTTTGCCAGAAACCACACTTGCAGTGGGGCTGCCAGAACACCCCACTGCTGTCTCTCCTTCCCTCTGAGCCACAAACTTCTTCCCATACTGGGAAAGGGGCGTTCAGTATCCTAATAGCACAAACAGATTTAACAATCTCTTTCTTCCAACTTCTTCACTGATAAATTGATTTCGGTATTCACTGAAAATGACCACAACAGATCATTAATGTGATGAGCAAATTAATTTTAAAATCTAGATAAAGCCTTGATGTTATCATTATTTAGCATTTATCAACAGTTCTACAAGTCTGATGACAATATCAAATTGTTGAGAAGAGCCATTATAAACTTGAGCAAGACGTATTAGCTCAAGTGTGGGGTAGTGAGGGGAAATGTAGCTAGAACAAACATAGTAAGTGCTAAGTATCAAAAGATGTTATTAATGTGTCTAGATCTGACACAGGGATATAGAAGAAGAAATAAAGCACTGAGGTAGGGTCAAGGCCACCATGCTTTCACAAGAATCTGGGAAAAGCAGTGTGTTCAAAAGATTCCCCAATACAAATCTTTCTGATTTTATTCCCTCATCATATTTGCTTTTTGCTACTCTTGGTTGCCTGAATGGCTTAGCAGTATCTAATACGTTAAGGTGTTGCCTTCAAGTTTTATTAATGTTTTCTAATCATTTTCTAGTTTCCTGATGAATTAGCCTGTCAAAAACACTTTTTAACAGATAGTATAATAATTGAGCATTGAACATCTGTTCAAATTTGTTGTGGATAAATACTGAATTGGATAGCCACAAAAATATAATTTATTATTGCTAGTGGATGCTTTTCTGCAGTAAATAATTGCTACCTGAAAAATTAATTTACTTTTTTATTATTAAAAACTGACAGAGAATAATATAAAAAGTATGGACTGCTCAATTCTATAAAATCTTTGGCATGAAGAGACGGAATGAGTTTTTTGGGTTTGCTTATTTTCTTTCACTTGACATTTCTCAGTGAGATTTTGGGGAATATCCATCTTACATCAATATTTTTTAAGCCAACATTTTGACAAGTTTTCTGCCTTGGATAAATATGGGATTTGGTGCATAAATTCATCCCATTCTTTATAGAATTAGTGGGTTTTAGGAATACAAACTGAATCATTTCATATATTCCAAAATTAGATCTGATGTGTATACATCTAAAGTCTTGTTTTCTACAGATTGATTAAGACAGCTTTTGCAACATCTCATAATCTAGAAATCACAAATTCCACATTTGGAAATGGCTTATATCTGTACCACAGAAAGCCCTGCATCCCAAATAGCAGCTTTGGATTAATATTGGACATTGTGAAATCTTTTTCAAAATACATGTTAAACAGTAAAGCTGAGAACATTTACATGTAACAGTTTATATAGGGCTGCTAATCTAAATACGAATGCTGTGCTTCAAAAGCTCAGATCAGCTAGAAAAATGTTCTCTCTAAAGAATTTGAAAATTAAAATGTCTACATGTTGAAACACATCTTAATTTAAAATGCTTAAAATAAGTAGCAATCATCTTATTTTTCTGTGTGATACAATTATGGAATAACAAGGAGGAACATTTTTGAAGTATATTTAACAAGTAGCTTGTTTCAGCCTGGATATTAGCTTGATTTACCATCTGCAGAATTACCAATAACATGATGCATTTATTACCCGTAAAAGCTATTAGCAGGTCATTTTGTTCAGTTCATCATATGTGTCTTGAGACACAATCTGGCGTCTAACAGATTTTCATACATTGATGTCACAGAGAATCTGACTGTTCTTTAATTGATTGTTTCTTGCTAGACTACTTTGATTAAAACAGGTTGTGCTATTTGCTTTTAGTTCTACATTTCTCTACTTTAAATGCATGCCCAGGAAAGGCAGAAATAATTCTCATTTCCCTGGATTTGTCTAATTCAATGTCTATGTGATAATCCTTGTAATCAAGCTGTTTAAAAACCATTCCAGTTATTCTAAACCCATTACTCCCTTCCCAATTAATACAATCTACACAATGTTTTAAAAGCTATTCATCTTTCCAGGCCAAGTTGTTAGAGGATTGTTAGATCTTAAGCCTTGGAGACATGACTGCATACAGAGGAATGGCATCTGAAGAAAGTGTTTTTTCCTTTAATTTACTGAGGGCAGGCTCATAAGCTGGGCTCTAGCAGTAGGAAAAGAGGTAACTGTTCTATATAACAGGAAACAGCAGAATATCTGGATATTTTGCTTGGTGCTTCATTTGAAAGTATGGTCTTGTCTGGCCCCCAAAGGCCAGTTCTATGCTCTATGGGGAACAGAATACCAATTATGTGGTTTATACTCTTGTTTCTTCAAAAATCAGCAATTTGAAATAAGACTGGATGTGGCAAGGACATAAAATGAAAAAAAAAAAAAAAAAAAAAGAAAAGAAAATGAAATGAAATAGTGCTATTTTTAAGTTTAGGAGGTGTAGAATTCTACCCAAAATATTATGGTTAACAGAATTCAAGATACTATTTGAACTGTGGCAGGGGCATTTTTGTTTCTTTTTCATTTGGTGCTAAGATCTCAGATGATTTAAATTGGTATAATTACCTAGCAATTAATAGACTTATGTCATCTTACATTGTCTAAGGATTTCATTTTTTTAATGTTAAACTCTATTACCTATTTATGCTAACGATATAGAAAAAATTCACTCCATGCAAAACCACTATTCATGACCAAGGTAAGGCTGAACTGGTGCATAAAACTAAAGCACTGTCCTTTTTCTCTAAGTTGCACTTTATCCTGCATGTTTTTTCATGCCACACCACTTTTGTTGTCCGTAATTATTGTGCAAGTTGGTACTAAATATGAATTGCTTAAAAAAGTAAAGAGTACACCTACCTGCAGTAGGGTGGATCACCTGCAAAACTAAGTTCCTGAACACAGTGATTTTTCATTCTTGTGTATGCAGTTTATAGGTTCTTTTAAATATGGTGAATATAGAAAAATATAGGAGAAATATACAGAAGTTAAACATAATGATTACTTTGACATCTTTTCTATTGCTGAAATTATTGACTGCAACGTGAAGTAGGATTTTCTATGTTCTTTATTACATACTACATATAATAACCTGACTCCAGAGACAGACGCTGCACTATTTATGATTACGTGACAGAAAACACCTAAAGAGAGAAGAATTGAAAGAAAATCAGTATGAGAGAGAGAGAAGGGAGAGGTAAAACTTGCATCCAGATGAGCTGCATTTTCTGCCATCACAGGTACAAGGTCAATATTCTCAACTCCTGATCCTAAGTAAAGTTACAGTAATACTAGGAGCACTCTGTATGTCTTTTTTATCATGATTGTATGAAAAGAAAGGTATCGCAAAAGTCCTACCTATCACTACCTGTGCTGCCTGTACTAGGTAATGCTTTTGCATTTTCAGATTTACTGCATGCGTATGTAAACAGAAGACACCATGATTGGTAAGAGGCTGCATCTCTTCCCAGCGTGACATTGGACAATTGTACCTGTACCACCAAGTTAGCATCTTAGTTGACTTTCAAACAAAGGGTAGGTGCGTGCTGTGGTTTAACATACCTGTCCTGGCAATGATAGCAGCTTTTTCAAGGGTCCTTTGTTCCCACCAGTTATATTATGGCAATATTCAGAAAAGATGACACCCTTCAAAACTACAGCTGTTGCCAGAGCAGCACACAACTCACCAATGATTAATTCCTTTTAAGCAGGGAAAAAGAAGCTCTTCCAAATGCTCCAAACCATACCAGCCTTTTAGAGGCTATTTGAAGGAAAACTCACATGTTCAATGCAGGCACATATCATTAACACTTTTTAGGAAAGGGCTCGGAGAACGCCATTGGAATGAGCCAGGGAGACTGGGCACCAGTGATTTGCATCAACAGCACAGGGAGTAATGGCATGGGGAACAAACAAGGAGGAAGAAGAGTGAGTGACAAATGGCATGAGGTCCTTTGGGGAAGGAGGAGAACAAGACACGCTTTCAAATGCAGGATGAGAGTAACAAAGATAGAATTGAAAAAGGTCAGAGGGATGTACAGACAGGACCCACCTTCCAACCCAAAACATTCTATGATTCCATGAAAGCACTGTATACAAAAGGAGGGGGGTGAAGTTGACAAGCAGCACAGGGCAGAGAAAATTCAGTCAAAACTGTTACTGCTTTTCCATTTCTTGAAGATCTCTGATTAGACAAGTCCCTAGATGGTTTCTTTCCAGAAGTCCCCATAGAGTAGTCACCCAAAGGAGAGAAAGAGCTATCACCTAGGCCCTCAATGGTTGCTGGTCTCTGTTTCCAGAATGATTTGCTTCAATGAAGTCTTACTCATCTTTCCACATCATGTGAAAGCCTTTATTTTGCCTGCTCGTGTGCCTTCTCCTCACCGTTGGAGAATATCCACTTCCCCAAGCCACTTTCTTCTTTTGTATCTTAACCAGTGAGAAAAGTTAGCATAGGGAGTAGAACACAAATAGAGCCAAGTTGTTGCATCTTTAATAATAATAAAAAAGTAACCCGGTTCCCATGACTATTATCATTATCTTTACAATCTGAAAGGTGAGCCTCTTGGAGTGAAATACTCCTGTATAATCTGAAGCTTTTTACATCACTGAGCTCTGAATTCTGCAAATATCCACATCTTCTATCATGTCCTTGTACTTGTGCAAGAGATGGCATATAAAGTCCATGTGATGCCTTCTTTATTGAAAAACATATCATTTCTATTTAAGATGCATTAAGAAGTGGTGCAATATTCTTGCACTCTTTTTTTCTCTCTCTTCCCCTCCCCCCTTATTTCGCTGCTTTTCTTGCATCTGGTTTACAATGTAATTTTTCTCCCTGTGAATGGTTCTGAGCAAGAATGGCAATGGCAACCCTCTACATGCACAGCAAAGAAAAAAAAATTCAAATTATTATCAATACATATAGACCTACACTGTTTGTCTTTATTTTAGTTACAAGTCCATTTAGAGCTCCAAAAGGGGAAAACACTACTCCTTTATTACCCCACTGTTAAAAAATAACAGCAGCTAAATATGTGAAATCTTATATTGGTAGGACGTCTAAGCCTATAAAAAGACCAAAAATGTTTTACCGTCTGTAGAGGATTAGAAAATAACTTCACTAATTAATGACATGCAACCATCTCTGGTGAAGACCTTGTCAGTCATCCCAAGTGGACATACTTCATGTCAATTCTTTTTTGTGGGTAGTGGTGAGGAATATTATGAGCCACAAATCTTCCTGAAACTACAGAGAAAGCACAGATACACAGATTGTAATTACAAGAGCATGGAAAATTACAAGGACAAAGAAAAGCAATGCAAAAAAAGTGCTATGAGCCTTCAGCAACCACAAACTGCCGGACCTCATCTCGCTTCTGAGTTAAAACGTGAACCCCGGGAACAGACTTGCTGAGATTTTAACTCGGCACATACTCAGAGGAAAG
>KL285341.1:6633-27329 GCA_000699545.1 Podiceps cristatus
AGCAAACACAGGGCTCTCCCCACACCGCCCGTGCCTTTACCCTCAGAATAGAGAGGGGGTTGCAGCATGTGGGGTCTCACGACCTACCGTACTTTCCCAGACATAAGATCTAAGTATGCAACTCCCACCATTGGGTCATTTATTTTGTCAGCTGTGCCGGGAGTTTCTCCCCATCACTGAGCCCCTTTGAGAAGGCATCTGGAGGGCCATCGGGTCCTCTTTGCTTTTGTTCCCCAGGCAGTTGTTTAAAGACACAGTTTAACTCCCAGAATAAACTGGCAAGTGGGATTATGGGACTGATTGTAAATACATATATGTATTGCTGGAACAGGCTGCCCAGACTGGTGGTGGATGCCCCATGCCTGGAGGTGTTCAAGGCCAGGTTGAACGGGGCCCTGGGCAACCTTGTGTAGGTCCAGGCCTGGAGGTTGGTGTCCCTGCCTGTGGCAGGGGGGTTGGAACTCTATGATCCTTGGTGTCCCTTCCAACCCAGACCTTTCTATGATTCTATGATTTCTATGATTCTATAGGTAGGTTGTAAGTATATGTGTGTGTATGTTTTTGTATATGGACATATCCTACAGTATTCCCAAAGTGCCCTATTTCCAGAAGGTGGATATTATATTCATTCCATAGACAGAGATGGGAGTTAAAAAAAAAGGAAAGAGTCAAGCAAAAGGAAATCTGGAAGAGAGGACATCCCTATGTTGGGCCGGAGGCGATAAGCAAAGCCCACGGTCGCGGATGCTGACTCCCTGGGGGAACAGAGGCCACTGCTTCGGTATTTTCTGCAGCTTGACACCTGCCTACTGGAGTTAGCGTCCAAGGAGCGGGCCACTGCACGCGACTCTTCGCTCTTCCCTGGGAGGACTTAGAGATGAAAAGTTCAGATTCAGACCTGGGTCTTGACTGTTTAAGAAAAGTAATTAAAATTATCAGTTCATCCTGTTCCCAACAAGAATGCTTTCCAGTGCCCCTGTACTGGAAAACTGAAAGGCAAAAGCTCTGCCCTTTTTGTTTTTCCCACCAAGTTGTGTAGAAAAAAAATTACAATTGGTTCTAGACAATGTTTGCAAATATATTGAAAAAAAAAAAAAAAGGAAAAACTACTATACAACATTAGCTTAAATTCAAGAAAATAGAAAGTTAATGTTTCTAATAAAATCAGATACACAGCCTGGTCTCTATCATCTCCTGCCTTTAAAAGTGAGAACTCAAGTTAACCTTATCATACAGGGCTGTCTGCATTGTCGTGGGTTTTCAAATATTGAGCTGAAGCAAGGAAACAAAAAGGAATATCTAAAAATGCGCATCCGATATTTTCCTCTTCAATCACATAAATTCCCATTCTTAATAGCAATTTTAAACAAAGTGTACAGCAGATACATTTATTTTTATTTAATTTAGTTGGATTTTTTTTTAAATGTAAAATATTACTTTGAAAATAAGCCCCAAGCTGTTCTATAAATACATTTATATTATTTCCTCAAATGTTCTTATTAAAAACCTCAATATACTTCCTAGAGCTGAAACATGTTGAAACACAAACTGAAAATTTCAGGATTTTTTTCAAAATGTGATAAAATTAAATATGGACCTCTTTTGTTCATGATTATTTTTGAGAAATATTTAATCAAAAACGTGACAGTTTTATTTCTTACAATAAAACTTGTGCTAAGAAATTACACTAAACCATAAGAATGTGAATATGAACACCTGTGCAATCTGTTTTAGAACTGCACTCTTTTATAATGCGTTTTATATGATACACATTTGACAACAGAAGGAAAAATGCAAATATCGGGAATCATTGGGAGAAGTTTTGCTTTAAGAGAGGACTTTTTTTGAGCAGTAAGCTCAAAATAAGGTAAGCAGTTCCACTTGGCTTTAAATAGAATGTATTCTTCTAAAGAGCTATATCCCAAACCTTGATACAAGTACAACCTTTTCCTCAGCCTCTGTCCTGGCAGAGATTTAGCGTACTATATGACCCCGGAGTGTGTGGGGAAGAACTGCTTTTATCACTCAGCAGCATGCTGGTAGCTATAAGTTGTTAGCAATAAGTGATGCAATTAAGTGTTTCTTGGAGTGATCTTCATACATAATTATGGTTCCATTTTGAACTACGCGTCACTAATAACACTGTACCTGCTCTGTAATTAGGTGACTACCTTGTATTTCTGATGTACTCACGAGCTGTGCAGCAAGAACAAGCTACTCCACGGCACTGTAAAAAACCATCTCTCACAGAGACACGATAGACACCATCTAGTCAACACAAAATGTGTTTTAAATAGTTTCCACAGTTAACAGCAATCAGAGCAACTTTTTTCCCCAGTAATAATTATATTTCAAACTTGAAACTTGTCAATTTTCAACAAACATTTTAATTGCAGCACACAACCTTCTCAAGGGCACAAACTGATATTTATTAGTTATTGTATACATCTCGGTGGACCCTAAAGAGGGACCTCAGCAACCTACTGCAGAAGCAGCTATTCACATGGAGCACCAAAGACCCTCTACCTGTAATGGTGGGACATGATCAGGTGGGACCTACTACAGAAGCCATAGGATCTATATACATAGGATGTATTTTTCACATCTGCTCAAGGCATTTGTTATATTATAATATTTCCAGTTAAAAAAGTCAATAATTAGCCCGAGAAGGACAAAGATGTTGGAGGATGTAATTTTATGTAGAAAGCACGTGGGTTTCATGATAGACTCTCTGTTTCTTTCCAAGAAGAGTAAGGGAGACCTTCATTTTGGTAGAAAAAGTTGATTGACAAGAATGTTTTTTCCAAACAGCTGAAGACTTGGGTTTTGTTCCAGTGCCAAACCAGTTCAATTCCTTTATCTCAAAAATTGTTGCAGGCTCATATTCCTCCCCACAGCCAGCAATTCCTCGGCAGGGCACCGTCCCCCACAGCCCTTCCCACACGCGGAAGGGACGTATCAGCTTGCACTGCGCGGCTGCCACCAACGACCGCTCAGGAGAGCTGAATTACCCCCTGCAGACCCATCTGTCAATGTGCACAACTGGAAAAAAAATGTTCCCTGAGAATTGTCTGGGGCAGGAGAACCTCTCCGACACTAACCCTGTTAAGACACCCGCTCGTGAGCTGAGGCGGCCTGCTGCAGGCAGACGATGTGTGCTGCTGCCGCAGGAACACACCTTTCATCTTGCGATGTCTCTTCCCCCCCTGCCTTATACGCAGCCCCGCGGTGGTCACTCCGACCTGTGATTGCCAGAGGGAAAAAATATATTGTCTGCCTCAGCCCTGACTCCGAATGCTATTTTTGTAGGTATCATAAAACATACATAAGAGCAGTGAATTTGAAGACAGAAAGCTGCTCTGTGAGTAATTACAGGTTTTTCAAATAACATAATTTCCTAGTTAACATTAGAAAAGTGACTGAGAATTGCTATAAATGTAAACATATGGATGTGGGTGCTTCTTTCCTGATATCAGCATTTTCCTGAAAGCAATTTAAATGAGAAGTACAAAAGGCGTTTATTTTTAGACTGTGCTTTCCATAACCGTTTATAGGGCTGAATGAAGTAATGCAGAAGTTTTCAGAATAAAGAGTGCAGTCATCTTGAAATGCACACTAATACGAATTTTAAATAAAACTCACAGCTCCATATTAGTGCAAACATTTTATAAAATATTGAGCTGAATGGCGAAGCAGCATCTGGACCTTTCCAATTTATTCTTTATAACCTGAACACTGGCTTTATTGTGGATCCATCGATAAGACCTTCACAGAAGAACTTCAAATGGCATGGCAGATGCAATGTCATCCCAGTGCTTATTTGAGGTGAAAGAAACCAGAAAAGGGTTTTGCTTTCCCCCAAGCTATCTGCCTTGCTGCTCGCTCTGCCTGCCAAGCCCGTGTTGCAGATTCAGGTGTATTTGCACAAATGCACTTTAATCAATGGACTATAGGTGGGAAGAACTGAGGTACCAGCTCACACGCCCCACCGCCGGCTCGGCTGTGATGTCCCTTCATCTGGGGCAAGCGTTAGGTTCCTCATGCTTGGACATATGGACTGAAGGAAAGATGGGCAGTGAGGCCTTAAATCCACAGCTCAGAGATGCCATCTTAGAATAGAAATGACCAGAACTGCAGTTTATAGAGATTTTCCTACAGAAAAACACACGGGGGGATGTCCCTAGGAGGTGGGTGGCCTTTGATACGATGTGGATTTATTTCCTTTCACCAAGAAAGCTCTTATCATTGAGCACTGACTTTAAGAAAACTCTAAAGGCCTGAAGGAAGAATTTTGCAAAGGGAAGGGGTACAAAATACCCTGGAGATGGCCTGCAATGGGGGAAAGATGGCCAGTTCACTTGTGTTGCATATGGAGGTTGGCTAATTAGAACAAACAAAGCCACAATTTTGAAACAGCTTCATCCTACTAATAGTTTACATTGCATCCACAGAGCTCAGGCATCACCGGGAGCATTTACTTTGATATGTAAGTTTGGGATCAGTCTTTCACATCCTCATCGGACCTGTTGAGAAATCAGGCTGACAGAAAGTAAACTCCCCGGAAAGGTTACAATGCCTTAGACTCGGTTTAAAGATTAATCCATTTTTTAATGCATGGGCTCCAAATGGCAGGATTATACCAAAATTCAGCAAAATAACAGGTTTACAAGCAGTAACTTCAGGTGCTTTTTGAGTCAAAGGAATATTTTTGCCTTTCTTGGTCACTAGCTATTTTTGCAGTGTTAGGTTTAAGTCCTACTGTAAATCTTTTTTCACTAAAACCAGGGAAGTAAAAAAGAAAAGGGTGACTGGCTTATTAGGAACAGTTATGAGTAATAGGAATGTACAGTGGCTAAATGCAGTTTTGCTATTAACAGAAAAGAGAAACAAAGTCCACCCACTTGCTGAGGATGAATGGGTTGATGCTGTAATAGAGACAGCTGCATGTGACAGATCAGAATTTAAATTTCAGGAGGCAGAGGCTGGAGCATCAGGGAACCTGGAGAGGAAACTGCTGTCCTGCAGGCCAGAGCCCCATTCAGAAGCCCACTGGGTTCCTATCCACTGGGACCTGGCTTCCCATCAGGGTTGAGGACCTTCAGAGGAAAGCCCAAATTGAGGAAGTCTTACTGGTTTCCAAATACCTCCTTTAAGGGCCTCCACCTTATCTCCACTCTCTACCTGTGCAGCCTAGATTCCTACTTTACAGCCTGAATATACCAACCTGAATAACTAACAGATTACTTACTGCTGGGCAATCATGAGCTGGGATTTATTCTTTTAGAGTCTAGCGTAAAGCCCAGGAAAATAAAGCCTGCTCCTGAAGATACCAGTGTATGGCTCCAAGCATCCAAGTAGCTTTTTTGACTTCACTGTAATGACTTATATGTGTGAAGTGTCTATGGAACTGGTGCTTCAGCTGAGGTTATAAAAATATTTCACAACCGATAAAATAGGACTGCTTCTTTTTTTTTTTTTTTTTCCAGATAATAGCATTCATCAAAATCCACAACCAAGACATATAACTCAATCTGCTAACCCAAAAGAACATCACACTGCTCCAGTAACTATTGATAAGGCGTTTGTTGGTTTTCATTTTCTGATAAAATTGTATTTTTTGGTTCTTTCATACAGTTGTACAGTTCACTAATAAAATGAACGTTGTCCTGGAATGAAAAGAAATCCAGTTCTATGATTTCATATTCAGTTCATCCAGTTCATCCTCGTCATCACCTGTTTCTCTCCTCTTTTTGTTTTTGTTTTTGTTTTTGTTTTTGTGGGGTTTTTTTGGTTTGTTTTTTTTTTTTTTTTTTTTTTTTTTTTTTTTTAGGTTCTGTATTCTCTGTGCATATGCACAGCAAGTTTTCCTGGGATGCTTACCATGAGTAACTTTATTTACAGCAGAAACAGCCAGACAGAGAGACTCACGTTGAGATCAGGCGTAGGCAAGCTTTCTTGGCAGGAGCTTGGCATGGCTGCATCACTCAGAAGCATGAGCTTCAGCAGCATTTGTTTCTATTTGAAGGACAAATACATTTTTCAGTTCCTGAATTTCTGCTTTCCAGTGTACTTTAATAAACTAAAACTAAACGAAGCCAACACAAGATGGTTACAAAAATAAAATTAAAAACAATGTGTATCCTGTCAAGATGGCATGCGGAGCATCCATTTGTAGTGCAAAGTCGCCCAAATGCCACCCCCATTTATTCTGTAGAGTCCTCATGCTCTCTGTAGAAAAAAAAAAAAAAAAAAAAGGCAGAGATTCTTGATTAAAGAATGTCTGGTAGAAATTATGATTGCTTGAACAGTGCATGCTTTAAAGGGGCAAACACCATGAGGCGCTTACCTAGGACATTCAGTTGCAGTGAGGTTGCTCTGCACCAAATTGCAGCAGTCACGGAAAGGTTTTGAATCTGTGAGTCTGAGAACACACTATATGGCCACAGGGAAAATGATTTTTTAAAGCTGGGGAAGGCCAGGATTGAACTCCTGACTGTGCTTTCGACCTTGTCAGGGGGGAGAGGCACACTGTCCGCTGCCCCTCAGAGAGCAACTGGTAAGCTCCAGCTCAGGCACCTACCACTGCTGGCAAACATGACCGCTCTTAAATATCCTCCTCTATATAGTAGTTTCTGTAGATTCTTCTAGTTACTTCTATCTTATTGCTTCCACCTGCCCTGGAGGTGCTTGGACACCTGTGCCAGCTCTTCTGAGAAACCCACCCGAGTCTGGCATAAACATGTGGGGAAGCCAGCCCTCCTTTTGGTTTGCCAACAGAATGAGCCAATGGTGTATAGTGCCTGATTGGAGAGGTTTAATGTATTTATTGCTGAATTTGACTTTCAGCCAACTTGGTTGGTTCTGCATGTTTTTTCTGTGAGCTTCACTGTGGTAAGGTTAGTGCTCAGCTGCTGGAAATCACGTGTTATGTGATAGCAAATAGTTTATTGTAATTCTTAATTCTTAATCTAATACTATGTGGACTCATATTTCTTGAGAGAGAAATTAAACCCACTGAACTACTCAAATTTCAAGGGAACAGTGACAAACTGATAAAGTAAAACTTGTCATTTCATTTCAGTGTCTTGAGTAAGTCTACAACGGGAGCACATCCATTTGCCATTTCCTTCCAAGCAGGAGGCAAGCAAAATTGTATAGGAATGTTGCTTTACCATATTTTGATATAGTTTTTTAAAATGTTATGGAAATGCCTTGTGTTGTGAGATTTCCATCATACAAGGTGGTTGGTATCTCAAGAAAACCAAGAAAATAGATTTTCCGTTCTTGCAAGAGCTGTGTGTTCTAGAAGAGGAGGAGTTAGTATATGCTTGCAGAATAGATGATGCCCCAAAATCCTCTGGTGAGCATCTGTCTGCTGCTGGATGGCACCTAAGCTGCCTTTTCATCCTCGCTGGTACCCAGAGGTGAGGGCTGCGGCAGCTCGGCTTCCTACCTCACCCAATAGGCATGGCACATGTCCAGCACAGCCAGGAACGCCCACTAAAACTGGGCTGCAGTTGCTTTCTCCTTAAAACCCAGCCAATAACAGTAAAATACACTGAGATCTAGAGGCCAAGAAAGGCAAGATCTGAATCAATGTTCTCTTTCTGTTGGGACTGAGCAACAGTGTGGAGAAGGCAATGAGACTGCTCACTTGAAAAGGAGAGGAAGAGCATGAGTATCTCCTTGTGATACAGACACACCGGTTCTGTGAGCCTGAACTCAAAACACCCCTTTGAGCATTACACATTCAAGAATCTTTGAACACAAAGGCAAAAAACCCACCTTGAAAAAAACTTGGAAGTGAAACTCATCAAAAGACTCTTAGAGACTCGTACTAATATGGAAGACAAGCTATAAAGCCCTTTTCCACTTTTTTTCCCCTGAAGGCTATTTTATGACACAGCATCCATAGAGAGACAGGAGATAACCCTTTCCATAAACGTACCTTTCCTCTGGCCATTTTAGGAGGCTGCAGCTGTGGGGTTTTTCCTTCTTCAGACTGACGAAGGACAATAAATGTACGTATCTTCTGTAAGAGACACTACCATTAGACAGCTATAGACAATAATAAAAAAAGACATCAAAGAAAAAAGAAAACAAAACAGAAAAACTGAACCCTTCCTTAGTTCTTCCAAATAACTGACAAGAGTTATTATTTGCATGGATTACATGTGACTGAAGATCTGAGTCAAGCTAAAATCTGAAGAAATAAAGGATTTCAGTGACCTTCCCATCACCAGTTTTTCATACTGTCTAACTTTAGGCAGCTTCTTGCTGGCTACATGGGGATTTCAGACCACCCAGAGGTTTTCTGTGAACTGTATAAATAATCTGTAAATTAAATATATAGATGTGTGTATGCAAATTACATACCTAAAGATGTTACCTACCTAAGTATGGATTTTAGATACTGTCTATGAATCAGGTGTTTAAAACCAAGATGCTGCAATACTCTGATTTTTCCCTTAATCCAGTACACAGTTTTATTTAACCATCAAATGTAATAACCAAAGATAAGTGAAGCATAATGATGGTTATGAAAACAAGCAGTCCCTCTAGGATGCATGGAGTATTCTATGTGAAAATTTTTGTCCTTATCAAAAGAAATCTAATAAAAATCATCAATAGCTGAATAAGTTCCTCCTTTGCTCTTCCTCTTACTCAGCAGGAGAAAAGCACTGGGAGGAGAATGGTGAGAGATTTTGTCTGACAAAACATTTTCAGCTGTCAGACACAATGAGAAGTATCATTTATATACAGGTTATAATGTATAGACAGAGTGAATGAACGTTTCAAAGTCGAAAACTTTAGAGTGGAAGTAATGAGTTAGTCATATGGCTTTGCAAAAGGCATAGTAAATACAGTCTTCATTTTTTCAGTCTAGTTTATGCATTCGGCTTTTAATATTAGGATCAAGATTAGATCTCTGAAAAATAAAGTCTCTGCTGTCTGTGAGCTTCATACAGGAATTACTTGCTAATGTTCTGTTGCCTGTATTTTATTTTTTGTTTTGTTGTTCGGTTTGTTTTTTTTTTTTTTCACGCAGGAAATCAGAGTAGGTGATCACAATGGTCCTGCCAGGTTTAAGATATGAATACAAATGAACAAATCTGACATTATAATGGAAGGTTTTGGGTTTTCTGTTTGTTTTTTTGGTGTGTTTTTTTGTTTTTTTTTTTTAATTTGAAAGGCAAAGAAATGTAAATTCACACAAAGGACAGTGTAACATCTAATGTCTGAGCACCTAACTCTCTGATATCCTAGCTATTTTTTCCTGTCATTTTAAAATGAAATGGATTTTGCACTTAATTATCTCACATAATAATTTATTTTTTTCAAAATAAAAGACTACCTACATTGAAACAAACCACTGAAAAATCAGACGGTTTTCATTAAATGTCATTAAGGTTCTCTGCACAGCTTGAGACTTTCTGGACTCAGGAGTGTTGAAAACTTCTATCAGTCCTTGGGACCACAGGTTGGGACTGTGGGGACACATGCCAGTGGAATTCAGTGTCAGCTGGAATATCACGTAGGAGAGTGGCCAAAGTGGCTTTTAGTGAAGATGTAATTCAGGAAACGTGCTTCTCACTGCCTGTTGGAAATTACAGCCTTTTTTCAGGATATTATCTAATGAGAGCCTGCTCTTGTTGTTCAGTGCAAATAGTTCAACAGCTGACCAACACTTGAATCTCCCCTGCAAACTTTACTGGGGACTAGACTCCCAGGAAGACACATTATTTTATTTTCCTAGTAAATCTAATTAATCACTTGCTAAATGCTCTAGCATTTTTTTTTTTTTTTTTTTTTTTTTTGTGGCTCTAGCATTTTTTTTTTTTTTTTTTTTTTAGCTGGGCATATGAGCACAATTGATCTAAACATTAAGAAGAAAAACTAGAAATAGCTATATGTTTCTTCACAGTAAAAACAGGGAGAACTGATCAGTATTTTCAGAATGATTAATTCACTGTTCAGTTCCTTAACTCATGCTGCCTTGGACTCCCTCTCTTACTCAAATAAGGGATCTCATTTTTTTTTTTTTTTTTAAACTAACTACGTTATGCCACTTTCTTTGGCCATGTAAAAGTCTCTCTAACTTCAAAGTTCAGGCACAGTGATGCTAGGACCCCAGGATTTGCCTCATGAAGCACCATCTACAACTACACTTGGAAGTCTAAATAATGAGACACCTCAGACTAAAACCTCTGCCCGAAGAACCCAAAGACTTTTAACAGTAATAGGCAGATTTGAGGAGGTTTTGCACATTTACAGCTCATGCTATTATAAATTAATTGAGAAGTTAGCTATAAAGGCTTAACCTTCAGTACAATAAAGAGGGACGATCCTAGTAAAGGCTACAATTTATTCCCTTTTTCTCCAGTGATGACTTTTTCTGTCAAACTCACATTGTCTTCTCGGTATATTCTGCAAATGGAGACTTGCAGAAGCACACTGGTGATGGGAACAAGTGAAAAATAATTTAAAGAAATGAAGAACAAATTTTAGAGTGTTTCTGTTGGTGAAGGATGAAATGGAAGCAATAAGTAGAACAAATAAAGAAATGCAATAAATGAAATGGAAGCCAAACACGTCAGCTACGGGGTCCATTAAAGCATGGTGGGGGCAGAGTGTACATTATTTTAAATAATGAATGCAGACATGTCTAACCTGCATATCATTGACAACTTCATTACCAAATAAAGTCTTTAAATTTTAACCTTTTTTTTTTTTTTCTCTTTTTCTAGAAAGATCCTGAATTAAGTAGTCACTTCTAAGATGAGAAGGACAAAGATGAAATAAGTCAATACCACAAGATCCTTTCTTAAAACAAAAAAATAAGAAAGTGATGACCAGGGAGAGACAGGTGCAAAGCCTCAGGTTTTTATTTGTACATTTTCCTTAGCAGGATAATGCCTCTGAATCAATAATCCTGACAGTCTGAGCTGGATTTACAAAGACGGTCAGTTTGCTGCACACTGCACTGTTCTCCCAAGCTCCGGTAGAGAGCACTGGGAAACATGACAAACAGTGCAGGTCTCTGGACATTTCTCCTGATAGACATTGTCACTAACAGATCTATCATTTCATTGCAAGTAATAAGTATTTTTAGAGATGCTATCATTCACATCATGGATAACGTTAATATATTGTGTTGTTTTGGATGGGATAGAATTAATATTCTTCATAGTAGCTCCTATGGGGCTATGTGTCGGATTTGTGCTGAAAACAGTGTTGATAATGCATTGGAAGAATTTAAAAATAGCCAAGGCTGTAAATAAAGCTAAGAATATTGATTTAATAATGAATGAAGTGGTATTAACTGTACCTTCCTTGCTCTCTAGGGACAGTTCCAAAAGAAGAAAGGAGGCAAGCTGAAAGCAGAACATGGTGAGAGTGAGAGTCAGCAAACCACAGTAAAATCCCTCCCGGATGCTCTCCTCTGTGGTGCCGAGCAACCTTCACTCCCCCATCACCAAGTGGTGCGGAGCCTCCTGTCACCTGATGGGAAAACACCCATCAGGCCACCGTGCGGGCTGGATGGCTGCTGGCCAGTGTGGGACAGCAAATGCCAGTATCGGCAATGTCATCAGCTGTAACGGGTAATCCAGGCACAGGTCTGCCTACAGGTTCTTTTCTCCATTGATTTTAAAATGCTACGTGTGAGATTTCCTGCCCTACAAAGCCGAACTCATTATCTACAGCTATTAAATGACTGTTCCCTGGTGCTCCATGTGTTACAAATTTCTGGACTGAAGCCTACTGGTTGGGTAGGTCAGGAATTTGCATTTGAAGGTTGTTATAAGATACCGAAAACCTTTTACACCTTCTGGCAAGTAGAAGCAGAGGGACTGGATGTCTAGCACATGCTTCTGAGTTCCAAGCCCATTGCAGGGCTTCCTTCAGGTGCAGGGGAAAGGAAGCAATGACCTTTGTGATCTTTTTTGTTACTATGTTCTGCTGTTCTCAGATGAAAGAGGAATCAGATTTCTCAGCCATGGACTTGTAATAGGTAGTAGGAAGTACTAGTAGGAAGCACTGTTAGATTAAGGGACAGAAACTTGGTACCCAAGGGGCAGAAGCAGCTAGAAAAATCAGAAGTAACCCATGTGACACAGAAGCATTTATGGGAGGGAAGACAGCAATGGTGTGTAGGGACTGAGGACAGAAAAAAAAAAAAAAAAAAGTTAAAATTATACTTTTTAAAAAATGTGCCATAATTTAATTCTAAAAATAGTTAAGAATAATTATATAGGATTGCAACTGCTGTAGTTGCTGTAAGTTACTTCATGTTTACAAAGAGATGAGTCTGCAGATTTTGTATTTATGAAGATACTATCTGCAGTATAGCGAGTTTGGAGATTCCTGACTAACAGCAGCTTTACAAGATGTCAAAATGACCTTGCCATGTCTGCTTACTTATTTGTTCTTCCCCTTTGAAAATGCCACTTCACTAGAGAGATGCTTATGGGTTTTATATGTAGTCAATGAGCTTCTACAATCCAAATCACAGTCTAAAGCACTTTCATGGCACCGTTCCTGCCAAGCCCTATAGAATTTATGTAATGAATTTCAGCAGTGACCCCATCACTTCCCTAGTGTTGTACAGCCTGAGAAAAGCTCTGAAGTAGCTTGTGTTTTAGTAATGGGAATACAGACAGGGTCAAATTTACTTCCTTAACATTGAAAACATTTGATTCCCAGCATTTTAATTTACCTGAAATCTGTAAAAAAGCCCAACCAAACAAAAAAATCAAGACTTGACATGCTATGTGGAGATTTTATCCAGTTTTCATGAAGCATGAATCTCAAAGAGAGACACTGAGAAAAAGCTGCTACCTGAGCCAACACAACAGGCAAGATAATTGTGTGTGTGTGTGTGTGTGTGTGGTGTGATAGACCCTCCTGCTTTCTGCAACAACTAAAGTTAATCTTATTTTAACATTTGTTCACTACTCACTGACTCCTGGAAAGGTCTCATGTTGGTCTTCATCCTTCTGAAACTCCCTCTCCCCCATTCTTTAAATTGCTGTCCTATGACAGAAAATGTGTATTTTCCACCCTTTCTTCTTCCTGGCATCTTAGGGATACTTATCACCTGAGTCACTAGAAATATTTTTTTAAATCATATTCATGTTCTGGATGCTGCTTTAGACTTTCACCAAAACCACCTTAACAGAGGGCAGTTTTTCCTTGAAACAGAATGAGAATAGATAAGATCTCTCAGCAGTTTGAGGCAGCTCATCTAACCTTCCAGTGTATCTATAATTCAGGATACTGCAAGATAAGATGAATTTTGACAAATAAAAATAAATAATGCATGCTTTCAGGGAAAAAGAAAAGTATATGGAACAGGAAACAGCATGCTTATGAAAAAATTAACCAAAGAAAAAAAGGGAGAAAGATTGTTCACCAAATATAAGAAGATATTGAATAATGTAAGTTCAGAATCCTCAAAATAATGTCTTCATAGCCCAGTAATTGGGATAATTTATGCTACATATATAAAAAAAATGTTAGCAACAGTAAGAAATGTTGTATTTGGTGAAAATGTAATCCTTGCCCCTAACTGGTGCAAAATTCAGCCTGAAATTGTTACCAAAGAATCTGAGCTAAGCTGATCCTTTTGCACTCTCCGAGCATGTTTCTGACTGCTGGTCTAAAGCCAAATGTGCTAAATTCTTACCATTAAACACCAGATAAATTCCAGATAAACACCAGAAATAGATGCATTATCTTAAGAAAAAAAACAAACACAAAAAAACAACAAAAAAAAAAACCAACAAAAAACCCCAATCAATCAAACAAACAAAAAACCCCAGCTACTGAGTGTTCAGAATACAAACTATTGCTAATATACAAGAAATCAAGCTGATTTTTCCTTTGTGGAACTCTGGCTACTATTTTACCCATTTTCTATGAAAACTTTCTACATAATGGATGTGACTTTTAAACATCACTTACATATTCAATTACTTATTGTTATTCAGTATTAATGCAGATGCACTCAAAAGGAAAATTAGCACCTGGTACCTAGCCCATATAGTTTATAGCCTAATGTGTCTATTAAAATAGTTCAAGGGTGTCAGTCAACATTTTCAGATGTAGACATATTTTTCATATTTAGTTTGCTGAAGCAAACAAGTGGTTACGATTTGTGTAGAGATCTATTTATACTGAATATATCAAATCATAAAGTCTTCATCTCAAGTAAGTGCAAAGGATAAAGAAAATTGAATAAACTCTGTATGAGGTCTGATAAAATAGATCAGAAATCTATACAATTGAAAAGATGTGACTAAGGAAGAAATACAACAGCAAAATATATTTCAGATGGGAGGGAAAAAGTAAACAGAGTATGGATATTCATTGCCATGTCCTGTAAAAAGACTAAGAAAGCCAAAATTAAAAGAGCAGATGGCAGGATGAAAATCATCTGAAGAAATACTAAAGGGAGCTGTGGAGCTCCTTGTCACAGAGGAGCTATCACAATTGCTATAATTTTTTCTTGGTTCAAGAGGAGACCATCTGAGCAAGCTGATCTAGGGGAAGATGTCCCTGCTCATGCTGGTGGTGGTGGTGGGGGGGATAGTGTGTGTGTGAACTAGATGACCTTTAAAGGTCCCTTCCAACCCAAACTATTCAATGATTCTAGGATCTAAATTAATTGAAGAAAACTACATTAGTAGGTCTTAAGGAAAAAAGACAATGCAAATCACTGGAATTGGAGATTAGTCTGCAGGAATATCCACTTCAGGTCTGTCTTGTTCTGATACAATTTTATGTTGAGCATGGAAATGACTTAGAAAATGTGACCACTGAACCTGGGTTTAATATGAAAGGTGAAAGAGGCAATTCTAGGCATTGTTCTAAGCAGAACATTTGGGATGGATTTGAAGTCCATGCCCTAGAAAACATTTTGTAGTCTATCCCTGGAGAACGGGATGGTATCAACGTGCAAGAGCCAAGGCACAAAGGGAATGAAGATGGGGCTTTTGAAGGTTAAGAAAACCTTAGTGGAGACTGAAGAGAACCTGAATATGGGAGATGTTTTTAGACTCTGTGTTTGTATGTACAATGACTAAATGGCTGTGATAGTCCCTGCTCAAGGTGGCAAACTCCAGGAAATAAAATGAGGCTACAATGTATATAATAAACACAGTGAGTCTCAAGTAGATAGAAAGGACGTGAAAAAGACTAGAATTCACAGTGGGCTTTTTCTCTATTACACACCAGATGATTAAAACTAAACCCATTTTAGTGAGGTAAAATACAAATATGCATTGGAGAACAGATTCCAGACTGCATTCATAAGACAATTGTTAGAGAAATAAGTAATCTTTATATTGCTTTATGAAGACAAGCAGTTATGCTTGCAAACTGATTTTATCCAAGCAGAGACTGAAGTGAGGAAGTATCAGCCAGTGACCAAATCCTTCAATTTTGTGCCCAAGCTATATATTAGTTGTTAGATCTGTGCAATGAAGTGCAAACGGCTGTTCCTTCTCTCTGGCCGCTGTGAATTATTAATTGCTGTTTATCTCTGAATTTGTCACTCCTTGGAGGATTTCATTAAAGAAAATGACACAGTGAGAACGAATACTTGAGATACCAAGTCCTTCACTTCCAGGCCTGATATTCAGGCACATCTGTTCACACAATAATGTAATTTCAAAGGCATTAAGCTTTGTATCAGAACAGCTTTACAGCTATGAATCTCTATGAAAATAGCAATTCACAGGTGTGACACAAAATTGATTAAGCCATAAAGAATGTACGCTGTAAGGGCAATTTTTTAAAGACTCTGAAACAAACCAAATCATGGAGTAGTTTAACAATTCAAATTAAAGTAGTTCAACAATTCAAATCCTTTGATAAGCCATTGGTATCTGATGGAAAACTTAGATAGTTTTAAAGACCCACTTTTCTTTAGGTCTGAAAGCGGAACTTCTGGAAAAATTTGTCTCTGTTTGAAAAGCCAGGCCCATTTTACAGAGATCTCTCTTCACATTATAAGAACCTAATTTAATATTTCAAAAGGAATTGTTTTTCAGCACAGATTATTTTCCAGTGTTGAATTCATGTTTATTTGTACCTCCATAAGAAGCTTAAGATGATGTAATGACACAGAGTGCAGAAATAATAAAATGCTGTTTACTTGCCAATCCATTACAGAAAAATCTATTGCCATCCAAGAAGTAAATATAATTTTACATAAAGTTTTCCCAAATGTAACAGCAAAATACCACATGATGATTCCAGCTTCCAAAAATTATTTTCTTATTGTAAGGATGACAATAAACCAGAGCAGTTCATCTCTGACTTGTACTTAACTGATGATACATTTTGAAAGTACAAGGCACTAATTTCATTGATATATATGAAACAGAAATGCTGGTTGCTACATTCACCAGGAAAACATTCCTCAATAAAATTTATTAGAGACGCAGTCAGAAGAACTCTCACTCACTTCCTTGAGGTGCTAAGAACAATTACGTAAGATATAGAATCATAATTTGTTTTAGATTCCCCTGGCCCAGCAATGCAGTTGTTTCACTGCAATCCTGAGGTTATTAAAACAGCAAGTTTCAGTGCTGAAATAATCCCAGTTTCATGGCAGCTTCACGACATCACATCATATTTTATGCAGTTCAGCAAGAACTTGCCTCCTCAAGAACCCTAGGAGATAGTTGTTAATTGAATGTTACTCACTGCCTGGTAATTTAAAGACAGACTTACTTCTGACCACTTCTTAGACGTTCTTATCTTGGCTCCAGCTTGGGATAAGAAGAAACAATTGTTGGTATCAATATCAAATCTGTGTCTCTGCTGTATGAGAACCACATCTTCCAACATCGTTACCTCACTTTCCTCAAACTTCACTGTCTTCCACCTTTTGGAATTTTGCCCAAGTTAGAAAATATCAAATGAACACAAATCAGGAGAATCATCTTTCCACTCAACGCCTCCATAATAGCTTCACGGAATCAGGTCAGCCTGGTTAAGCCTTTGCCTCTGGGATTAGTCAGCATGCGTAGCCCGTGTTTGGGAGTGGACGTTAGCGGGCAGACATATGGTACCACCACACTGGGACACAACTACCATTGCTTCTCCTCCCAGACCCAGTGAACTCGTCCCCTGCCAGCAATACAGTTCTTCAAAGAACACCAATGCAAACAACTGCAGAAAACCAGCTCCTGCTTTTGAAATGAAAAGCAGAGCCAAAATTCCCAGTCGTCTTAGAAAGATTTCTTCTTTTATTTTTATTTTGTAAAGAAAATGATGTAGCAATGATGTAGCAACATTAAGGTTGCAAAGGATCTCCAGAAATCTATTTTATCTCTTCTAAACTGAGCTAACTTCAAACTTTTGACGGTGTATGGCAGTACTGTCACACTCTTTGCTGTGCCTCTGGTATCACTCAGGATTTAGGAATAAAAAGTACAGATCTGGGAGAAATCTTGGTCAGTACATCCAGTTCCCCACCACTGCAGAAAACGACCACATAGACAGATTCAGAAGTGCCTCGGGCTCCATTTGGAATCCAATTTGGTTCCCGCCTCCAGTATTTCTATTGGAAAATCACTACAGAGTCATACTATTATAGCCTTCTTTTAATATTCATCATTAATGTAATCATAAACCACATCTACCCATTAGTACCTACATTGCCTTCAGCTTAAACAGCCTTTCCTTCATACAACTGCCATTTACTGCTTGTATAGGCTGCCTGTCCCTCCTTAACGTATTTATAGAAGACAATACTATCCTCTCTCAAGCTTTACATATTCATATTTGTACTCTCTACCCTTACAAGTAAGATTGACTTCAATATCAACTAAAGGCCTCTGTCTGAAGAAAGGTCTAAATTAACGCAGCCACTCATGTACCACCCATGCAGGATGGAAGTGAGGTCAGTACAGTCACAATCCAAAAAAAAAAGGAGGACACCCTAGATGGTTTCATGGTCTTCAGTTGTGGGAAGACTTGTGCTTTGCTGCATCCGAGCCCAACTCGGCAGGACTGAGAGGCTTCAGTTGTACTGGCTGCAGAGACAGAGATGGCAGAATATCTGCATGAGACACATTTGAAACCACCTCTAAAATTAAACTGGTCCCAAAAGCCATGTGAACACTTCCATTTTGTTTTATAATGGACTCTATTTTCATTCACCTTCCAGACAGTGTGAATTAAACTGACATACAACACTTTTGTAGACCATACCATGGGTTTAATGGCATTTCCCAGTGCACTGGTTCAGCTTTGCCAAATAAAAAAAAACCCTGGAGCATGAAGATAGGGGAATATCTATAAGGAGGGCCATCTGAAACAGCTCCTGGGGAGACGGCGTTCAACATTTTAACACATATGTAGAGAAACCAGCTTTATGAGAAATTCTAATACAGTTCAAACCAGGGGGGCTTATCAAAGCTAAGTACATTGACCACTCAAGCACAGAGAAAATCAACTAATATACCATGAAAGAACACATGACTTGTAACATTTGCAGGTTATCTGTACGGGAGTTTTCATGGACTGAAATACATTGAAGGAAACATTGGAGAATTTCAGATGTTGAGTCATATGAAGGAGGGAAGATGAAAAAAATAAGAAACCAACAAGAATTTTAATGAAATGGGGAATGCAGTAGTGTCTTTTGACTTAGTCTGATTACAAAACATATGGAAAAAGAAATAAGAGTATAATGTATTGACTAAGTTAAAGGAACAGAAAAGTTGTTTAAGATCAGACACTCTGCTCCTTTACAGAGTGTTGGAACTAATAAGAATATAAAAGAGGCCGTTATTTAGATCTAGATTTCCCCCAGAGAATTCAGTTGCCAAAACTGACCTCTGAAGTGACCTAAATATGCCACAATCAGCTCATGGGTTTATGGTCTGTAGTTTCTGAACAAGAGTGCCACGGAAGACGAGTCACTGAACAGAGGCACAAAGTACCCAATATTAATTGCTCACTTTAGAGAAAGCCCACCAGGGATCTGAAGTCTACTTTTAGCTGCAGTTGGCTCTGAGAATCAGGGATTATAAGTGTTTTACCTACATGTTTCCAGCTTTACTATAAGGTTAATGCAGTAAACTGTGGACTAGACTCACTACTAAATATACTGACGGAGGATTGACTTTTTGTCTGTGTGTGAAAGAAATAAGCTGAATTAGTCTGCAACTAATGAATAAAAGCAATCAATCTTAGCCAAGAAAGGAGAACATTACCACAGAAAGAACCATCATGGGAAGGGCAGGAAAAATTTTTCATTTTTAATTCGATCTCAGCACTATCTTGAAAATGAATAATGTTTTCTTTATCGCTTATGTAATGCTTTTTCATCAGCAGAGTGAAGACAACACCCAAATGGAAACAAATTTTGTGTTTCCAGTTTGTTCAATGTGAATCAAGAGGAACAAATTCATTTTCAGTGTTTCTATTTCCTGAGGCAGTCAGTGAAACACAGAAGTCCAGTGTTTCATAATCCAAGGCACAGAACAGCATCCTGTTGGCTGGAATCAGCTGAAGCAATTTCAGAACAACTAATGATGCTTATAAGAGTCCAGCAATGATAACTATAACACTGAAACACTCTATAAAGCCAAAGACCATGCCTATTTTTTAAAAAGAAGAGCAGTGAAGAAAGTATTGATTAGCCAACTATTTCTTAGCAAGGAAACAAGGAGCATATAACACAGAGTTGTTAAGTATATTTTTTATTTACTCTAGCAAAAAAAAAATTCTTTGTATAACAGGTTCATCAGTCTTTGTGGATGGAAAGACAAAGTAGGTATCACATATCTAGGATTTAGTAAGTCTATTAACTTCTCCTTAGGACAGGCTTCCAGTGCTCTAAATGAAAATGCTAAAAAAGAGTTTGGCTACTCATTTCCAGAGGGTAATTAATTTGATTCACTGACAAAATGGAAAGACTTGTCAAGCAGTCTTCTCCAAAAGTCAGTATAATATTTCAATTTATAATCTAGATGATGGAAGGTCAGTATGGCTATTAAAATGCAGATAATACAAAGCTAGAAATGCATAGGCTGTAGGATGGGATAACAATAATGATCATGACAAGTTGAAGGAATGGTCCAAAACTGGGATGAAATTCAGCTTGTGTGAAATTCAGCAAGGGCAAGGTTCTAAAGATAAAGTAATCAAATTGACAAGATGGGGAAGGACAGGTTGTGTAGCTGTTTTGCAGAAATGTCATTCAGAAACAGAGTGCAGGATGAGAGGAGGTCCAGAGAGAAGCAATGAGACTTACAGAAGCCTGGAAAATACAGCTTCTGGTTGCATACGAGGAACAGTTGAATGAATGAAAAAGTTGTTGGAAGACTGATGGGGAACTGTAAACCATCTCAGTTCAAAAGGACTCTTTAAAGTCTTGCAACACAGTTGAAGAAGTCCTTTTTGCAAAAAAAAAAAAAAAAAAAGTTATAAAGTGTTTCTCATATCTGTAGGTAGATATGATAAAGAATATAGAGATAGATAAGGTAGATATGATAAAGAATATTTAGATAAGACACTAGGAAAACTCTTTAATTACAAGTTCTGATTTACAAGGCATTTCAATTCACTGCTTGTGGAAGTCACAGAGCTTCCACTGTGGAGGTCATGTTAAAGGTTAGGCAAACTTCTGTAAAGAACGATAAATGTATTGTTGATCTTATCTTTGGGTAGGGAAA
>KL285341.1:27340-46106 GCA_000699545.1 Podiceps cristatus
ACCTTTCCGTGTTGTCATTTTCAGCCTTATTAACCACAGTTTAAAGTGTCAATTGTGAACATCCTGAGTATTTGCCAGAAAATTCTCTACTCATAAAGAATACTCAGTTCTTTGATGGATCAGCTGTAAATTAAGTAAAACATCATTCATTGGGATAAGAACGGTGTACAGATCTTCTCATTCTCATATTTTGGGAGTCATTACAAAGTTATCAGAATGTCAAAACCAGTGTGGATGTATAGGATGTCAGCTGCCTCATGGTAACCACCCCCAGAAACTCTCCTGAGTGGTAGTTTACATGCTTTGAATTACAAAATCATGGAACTATTTAGGTTGGAAAAGACCTTTAAGATCATCGAGTCCAACCATAAACTTTGGGAAGCAAGTTATCTTAATTTCCTCATATTTTTCAAGAGTAAATGTATGCAAGTAGAGAAGTTCCATGGAGCAGCTGATACTTTTTTAAGTGCACAACCTATCTTATCATGCAGTAATTTATTCATGTAGCCATACCTTTGCGCTCAGTGGAGACACAAGGTAATGAATTCAAGAGTCACACAAGCTAAATAATTAATTTGACTTGTAATACCATACTGAAATCTTTAACATGCACTTGGACAACTATCAGAGACTGCATGGAAATGTACAGCAGAGGCAAGGAGCAACTCTAGCAAGCCTGCAGGGCTCACCCCGATCGGAGGCCACAGACCCATTTCCACTACCCCCATGCACTGCTATTCCGTGGCTACCTGAAATCTGCCCTCATACACACTCAGACAAAAGAGGCATTTTCTTTCTCAAAAAAAAAAAAAAAAAAAAGAACCGGAGTAGTGACAAAATACTCTGTACATGTGAGAAAAGAAACTTTACAAGAAGACTCAAGTGATGACAGCGTGAGATCTTCCCAGGTCACATCTCAGGCATATTCCTGTAAAGCCATTCTTCTAGCCCTTTTTAAAATTTTATTTTCATGATTTCTCTTCCTCTTTAGAACATTTGACATTTCCATCTTAATTATTTTCAAATAATTTATCTTAGTTTGTCAAATACAGTCTTTTCCCATTATATGTGGCTTCTCTGCTGACACAGGGTATTTTAGTAGTCTTTGTTATATTTGCATACTGAATGTATTAGAAGGAATTTCTTCTAATGACAGTGACAAACTGCACATGAGATTCAAAGCCTTATCTAGTACGCTTACATGCTAGTAAGAATAACTCAGGTCTCAAAATTTACTTAAATAACACAAAACCACTTAAAAATCTGTAGGACTACTTGTTGGGTAAGGCATGAGGCAGTAAGAGTATCATAAAAATATTGGAGTCATTCATATGATACATCCTTTTCTTATAAAGTGATCACTAGCAAGTAGCTGTGTATGCTGCCTTTCAAAAAAGACCTGGGAAATTTAGCAAGTGTGTTTTCCTATTTTGTTCAAAGGGCTTTTTAACTGCAAGGAAGAGGACCTCAGAATGATAAGGATTCAATACAGAACTGACATTCTGCCTAGAAAGCAGCCCAGGCTTTCATATGTAAATTCTCTGGTGTGTTTTGATTTTTACTTTTAAAAAGTGTATTGTTCTGAGTATAGAATGAATATTTTTGGAACAGTTGCATAATGTTAAATTTGCCCTTGGTGAATTTTTCTTTAGTTGCCTGAAATACTATTGCTTCATTTTAGTTCTTCTGAAATGACAGATTCATAAATGCCCAAAGGCCTTTATACATTAACTAGTTAATATGAGATGTCACCATGATTAATGAATGAGGATTTTTTTTTAAAAAAAAAAAGCAGTACTTTCATTACCAGTTTTCATGACAAGAGCCTGACATGACAGTACTAAAAGTTGCATAAGAAGAGGAAAACTTCAACATTTTGTAGGATTAAGGTAAACCAGAAAAAAATAAATATATAAAGAAGAATAGCAAGATAAGTGGATTATGGTGTGAGATATTCTTGGATTTATTCTAAAATATTAAAGAGTCTTTTTTGATGGTAGCTTTAAAAATGCTGAAAAACAGATATGAAATTGTTTGTGGACAAGTGAACTGGCACAAGGCAAAAATGCACTTTCACCTGTAATTATCAGCCACGTTTATTTAAAGATGACTAGAGGAAACAAGAAAACAAGTGTCCATGGAAGATGCTGTGCTGGAAGGTTCTAATGGCTGACATCAGAAGAGTTTAAGACTTAATAAGCTATATAAGTAAGTATGAGTAAGGTATGTAAGTATGTAAGTAAAGTATGTAAGTCTAAAATGGAAAAGGCATGTTACAAGCTAAAACGTTTTCAAACTCAGAACAAAGAGCCGGCTCACTCTCTCTAGTCAGAAGCAGATGTGGACTGTGGAATGTCATATGCCTACAAAACAGGTGTAGCTAAACCAGGGCTAGTGAAAAAGACTTCAATGGTTTCAAGCACAGGCTTGTTATTACTGGAGGCAGAAAGTCAGTAAAAGAGGAGCTATCGCTACAGGCAGAGGTAGATTTAAGGGAGGAGGAGAATGGTCAGCCATGTCCAGTCCCTCCATGTACCCGGAGGTGTAGCGCAGCAGCTCAGCTGCACGTGATGGGTCGAAGCTGGGCTGTTGTACAATTTCTTCCGTTCATCTGCCAGAACCCTCTTTACACATGCCGCCCACATCAAATAGAGAGAGATCACAAAGAGTATGCCCGCTTCTACTTTCTGTCATCTCAATCCCCATCATAAATCACTTTGCAACACCTTCTAGCTTAGCCCCAAGCACTGAGGCAACCTGGAGGTACAGAAGGGGAGACTATCTGGCAGTCTTTTCTTGAACTGTTCACTAAAAGGTTCTTTGCCTCACATGGCTTCATGTCATTTGGAGGGAAAGGTAATGTGTTTTGCAAAGTCATGCGTCTGAAGAAGAAAAAAACAGGAGAATGAGAAATTATGAGAAAAATGATCAGAATTTATAGTCATGAACATTTCAGCCCCTTGTTCTCTCCAATAACCCACTTCTATGAAAACTGCTGAAACTTCATTTTCTTTGAGACACCAAATCATGCTGAAATCAGCTGCTGGTTTTAACACATTGACAAGAGGACAGACACCTCAGAGAGGCTGCTTCAGTGGAAGACTGCAACAGCAAACTCCTTAAACAGTTGCTTGGGGTATGAGAATAATTCTGGGCACCTTCTCTCCAGCAGTGGCAGAGCAACAGAGATGTTCAGGTTCCCTAAAAGGAAGGAAACTACCAATCACTTCAGAGAAATACTCCCAAATAACCTCAACCAATATGCTTTTTTTTGGGACAGAAGCTGCCTTTTCTTCCTTTCTTTCCTTTGAGGTCTCATCCCTATATGCTACACTGGTTCTCTCTTAATTTCTCACGGTCATCTTCCCTACCCAGGACCTGCTGCAACAGCCTATGCTTTCCCTCCCCCTCTACCAGTGTCATCTCCTGCTCCTCAGGATGTTTGAACCCACGTGACACCTACCTCAATGGCACAGCATCACTATGGTGACATCACTTTGCTAGTGGCTGGGAACACAAAGTGCCTCATCATCCTGGGAAAAGCCAGCACTTCTCTGTGCTAGAAATCTTTGTGGGAGGGAAAAGCAGCAGCTGCTGTGATGCTCACTCATGCCCCAGCACACCAGAGCTCTCCTCTGGGACCACAAGAAAAGAAAGTTAAAGTGAAGCCACTCAGCCTGAGTCTGGGGTGTTTACTCTTTTCAACAGTGATTTGAATAGAAGAAATATTACCAAAAAAGTTAATGACACTTTGACATTGAAATGACTTTATTTCAAGTATGCAATACAAGATTTCCAAGATAATATTTTTAAAATAATGTTTTTTAAATTAGCCCAGGCCTTCTCAGGCTTTCCAAAGGCATTGCAAATCATTCTGCTTCAGAATGAAAACAACTTTCCAAATGTCAAAATTTCCTATGAAACAGAAATTCAGCAAAGTTAAGTTCTTCCTGCCATTCTCACTCACAATAGCCTAGAAAGTGCAGCTGAATCTGGTGGTACCAGTCTAGGGAAGTGACAAAGACATTTCCTCATTTAATCACAGGATCACAGGATTTCTAGGTTGGAAGAGACCTCAAGATCATCGAGTCCAACCTCTAACCTAACACTAACAGTCCCCACTAAACCATATCCCTAAGCTCTACATCTAAACGTCTTTTAAAGACCTCCAGGGATGGTGACTCCACCACCTCCCTGGGCAGCCTGTTCCAATGTCTAACAACCCTTTCAGTAAAGAAGTTCTTCCTGACATCTAACCTAAAACTCCCCTGGCGCAACTTAAGCCCATTCCCCCTCGTCCTGTCACCAGGCACGTGGGAAAACAGGCCAACCCCCACCTCCCTACAGCCTCCTTTAAGGTACCTGTAGAGAGCGATAAGGTCGCCCCTGAGCCTCCTCTTCTCCAGGCTGAACAAGCCCAGCTCCCTCAGCCGCTCCTCGTAGGACCTGTTCTCCAGGCCCCTCACCAGCTTCGTCGCCCTTCTCTGGACACGCTCAAGCACCTCCATGTCCTTCTTATAGCGAGGGGCCCAAAACTGAACACAGTACTCGAGGTGCGGCCTCACCAGAGCAGAGTACAGGGGGACGATCACCTCCCTAGCAATGATCTTGTCCACAAAGGATTAATACCTTGTCTACTTTTTCAGTTAAAAATAAAAGTTTTAAAGCAATCTTAAAAATGGATCCAGAACAATAATTAAAAGTTATAGGATCTTTACATGCAGCTTAGTCACCTAAATCAGAAAAAGCTCAAAAATAAGTCTGAATCCAATGATTACTGAAACTAAAGACCAAGAGAGAGTGAGGTGAGTGAATTGCCACCTTTTTGCAGAAATAAACTCCCTGGAAAACATAATAAGCAGTCATGGCTCTGTAACAGTGCTTATTCGTCCACTTGCATTATGTATTTATGGCAGTTTTTAAAATACAGAGGACCAATTTGTACCTGTACTGCCTGAGGTGCACAATTAAGTTTTTCCCTTAGATTTCAAAAATGTATGTGTGAGTGGGAAGGCAGCTAAGGCATTAAAAAGAGTAGTTGTATGCCATTTTAAAATTCAGATGTTTATAGACATGGTTCTGCTTAAAAAGATCCGCTTAAATCCCATGTTATATAGGTTTTAACTTGTGTCTATGAAAGAAGTGCTTTAACTCTTCTCTTACACAGGCTGCAGTGGAAGTATGAGAGCGTTGGTCGGTAGGCATCCTTCAATGCTGCTGCCTGCTGTGGTGAGGCAACACTGACCTCAGGTTCCTGACCTAGTCAGGATGAGAGAAAATGGCCTCGAGTTGCAACAGGGGAGACTTAGATTGGATATTAAGAAAAATTTCTTTACTGAAAGAGTAGTCAAACACTGGAACAGGCTGCCCAGGGAAGTGGTGGAGCCACCGTTCCTGGAGGTGTTAAAAAAGCATGGAGACGTGGCACTTTGGGACAAGGCGTGGTAGTGGCGTTGGGTTGACGGTTGGACTTGATGATATTCAAGGTCCCTTCCAACCTTAATGATTCTATGATTCTGTGATTCTAGTCTATGGTTAGGTGCTCTTTCTGCTTTTTATCACCCACAGCAGCATGGGACCAGGCGTGAGAATGTGCCATCAGTTGTAGTGGTAGGAAAGGCCACTTTCCTTACCTGGGTGTATCAGTAGCCCCAGGGGCTCGCTACGACAGAGCAGAGCAGTGCCAGGCTACGAGCACACAGCTATGGTGTTACATGCCACGATGTTACTGTGTCAAGGAAACGCATGGGTGCTGAGAGCTGCACCCCTTACTGTGCAACCAAGGGCCCTACTAAATTCAGTGGTTTTGTCCTTGTGTCCTTGACCTGCTTTAAAGCTGGTTATACTGGCTTCCCATCAGTGTGATGGTCTGTCCTTTCACTGTTTGGAAAAATGCTGTAAGGGCCTGGAGACAACCCATCCCCTCCTGGGGTCTGGCTGCCAGGACTTGGGACCAGCTTGGGGACACTGCAGCCTGCCCAGCTGGCTTCTTCCTTGGCTCCCAGTCCTGCCGACCCCTCACAGCATTTACATTTATGCAAACTTATGTACTTATTTCTCCCCTCTTTGCTTTAATTAACTGGACCAGCATGTGCTGCTCTGCAGTGGAACAGTAACCATATTATCCACAAAGTAATGGTTGCCTTCAGATATCTTGGAGACTTAGGCATCACAAAAGGAGATGAAAGAAAACCAAGGGAAGCTTAGAGTAATAGCCAGACACATAGCCAAGCTTATAATGAACAAACCAATGCTGGCTGGTATTATATTCCTACCTTCACCTTGGTGAATAGTCTTGCCCCAGTGGAAGGACAAGCTAAGGAACCAGAAAAATAACTCTGGCAACTTGCCTTGGTCTAGTTCTTGAGAAAACTTGGGTATAAAATTATCTTACCAGGGGGTGGCCTGTGGTGTTGGCTTCAGTGTAGATCTATTTTGTTCACTGCTTATAATTTTATACAAGAGGAATAAGAAAAAAAAATTCTGTCTAAAGTCAATCCTGTTCTTAATCCACAGGTTCTCTAATACACATGTCCATCCTAATGAGTAGTTTACTTTTAGAAATCAATTATTTCTGCTTCTTTCCCATGAGACAGCGCCCGGTGTTTGAAATGATGTTTCTTTTCCCAGTGCTTGTCATTCTCATTTAGTCTAGACTAGCTGAAAAATAAGTAGTCAATTCCCACTTCCTTCCTTTGCAGAATTTGCAGTAATAACCTGGAATGACAGTTCAACATCAAATCTTTTTCAGCAGATGGCTTTCAGCAAATAAATACACTCAACTTGCCAAGCGTTGTCCTGAAGTACAAAAGCTATCCACATCAAATCAGAATTTTAGGAGTTTTCATTTTCACATCGTGGTCTATGTTTTGTTCAATGAACCATAATGTGTGGTGAGATGTGAACTCTTATTTGCAAAAATTTACGTTTTTCATATCAGGTGCAGATTTTAGCAGTAGGGGGTAGAAGCAAAATAGAGTTTGAATGGGCCAACTTTAGCACCAGTTTTTACAGCACCTACTGCCTTGTGTTATGATATGTTATGATATGTTATGAAACAATAATCAGCTTCTCTCTGCCTCACCCCACTTTATACTGAGGATCTCTCTACCTCTGAGAAACATAAAAGTGTTTTAGGAGCTTTTTAGGGGTAAGAGAAAATCCAAATGCTCCTGAAACACACACAAATGAACTGGGGAAGGAAATATTTCCTTACATCCACCGCATGAGACTAATGTGCTGAAACCAAAACAAACCAAATCAAAACAAAAAAATCCCCAAGACCATTCAATGTTACTAATAAGATCTATAAGGTACCAGCTAAAAGTTCAGTGTAATTCAGTGGCTGGCAGCTGAAAATGAAGTTCAGAAAACTCAAGGCAGAAATGAAAGTTTGAGATTTTCAAATGAGGTTAATTACCTATTAAAACAAATCAACACAGGACTGGAAATTCTCCATCCCCAAACTGGCTTTTAGTTCTGGTCTCTTTACATTGCAAAAACGTTCAGGTAATTCCTTCCTTACAAGTGAGTCTCAGAGTACTTTTCTATAGTGGTTGCCTTCCACCACAGTAACATGTAGGGCTTTTCCTTAAGAAGTCTGAGCAGATTCAAGTTCATGTTCAGATTTCTGTATGTTTACCCAGACCACAATAGATTCCCAAATCTTCTGTACATCCGCTTCCCTCACCGCTCTCCCCAGGCTGTCTTCCATTTCCTAGGACCACCTGCAAAATCACTTACACTCTCCTCAGACCATTGTGAACACCCACTCATTTGGCAAAACATTAAAACAATTATCTACCTTGACAGTTATTTCTTTCCCTTTCAGACCTGCTTCATTCCACCGTGCACTAGTCCCTGCTGAGCAGATGTATGGTCTCGCTGGTGAGTTTTCTCCCTCCTCCGCTCCACTTTTGCCCTTTCTGTCTCATCATCTTTTCTGTGGCTTTTTTTGTTTCATAAACTCTGCCTCCAGGGAGACTGTGCTACATCTTTGAGAACTACAAGAAGAGATGTCCCTTAACTTCCAGCAAAAAGTCTTGCTAGAGGATAGAGAAACTGTGAACGTAGAAAATCCTATAATTTGATGGTAATGTGAATAATTCTCTAGGGTTTAATTGTTCACTTTAAATATCTACTAGCACTTGCCCTGAGCTAAACAAGAATGTGGATACAGCATTAATTCATGAGAATATGGATTCTGTGAAATTCTGTATTATGCCTGTGAAACATCTTCTTTTAAGAAATAAAGGTAATGAACATTGAAATCTGGAGTGACCAAAAAAAAAAAAAAAAATTCTGCTCTGTACATGATTTTACTTGATTTTTAATGAATTATGGGAATATGTTAGTCATTCTATACTCCAATACCATAAGACTTTCCTCTTTAGCTGTGCCTTATAACAATTGCACTTTTATTGGAGATACATTTTCATCATGATACACACCATATCAATATTCACCTTGCCACCCAACACAGAGCCTGTGCTGCAGCTGCAGCGGTGTGGGTTTGTCGGGCTGGGCACGAGCAGAAGCCAAGTCTCAGGCATCCCCTGGGCTCTGAGCTGCAGATGTCTCCTCGCACGTTCCTTTCTTGCTGAGGAGCAAGTGCTCACGAGGGTGTTCCATGCTGGTGAGATCGCACATGCATGGCTCTGAGGGACAAATTCACAAGTTCCTGTACTTGAGTAAGATTTTCAATTCGTTTTTAACAAATAGAATACATGTTCATGACAGAGGGGGTGTTTTTCTTTAGAGGGTAAGTCTGCATTATTTTGGGCAATACAACCTGGAAAAATGTTTCCTGAAGCAAAAAGATCTAGACTTATCAGTACTAGAATTTCTGCCAGCTGTAAACAGGTTAGATTTATATATATACGAGGGATCTTTTTAATCAGAGTTTTTACATACTGGACCCATAATATGGAGGTGGAGGGAGGTTTAAAGCAGCAAGTAACATAAACATTTAAGGATGTGATTAAATGCAGCACACAGAGCAATATATTGGGTTTAAATGGCTGCATACCCGGAAGGTCCTGTAAGCCCAGTAGAGATGCATGCTGGGCTGGTTGCTGTGCTGCTTCATAGACCTGCTCTCATTTGCAGTCCAGAGCTCTCAAGTGCTGCTCTAGTTCCCACCAGCAGCAACGAGGGTCCAAACTGCAACCGAGGGTCAGAGTGGCTGAAGGCTCACCTTGCCTTCTGGCAGCGAGAGACGAGAAAGCACCTCCCTGACCCATGTAACCATCAGTCACCTTCCCTCCAGAGCTGGCTTTTCCTGAGCTGCTGATATCACCCTGCTGTACAGTCATCTTGCTTCTAGCAGTTAGTAGCTGTAGAGAAGAGACCCGGGATTGAAAGATATTATGACACACAAAGCAGATTCCATGTGAACAATTGTTTCAGATCCCTTCAGCTGTAAAGGTGAGCAATCGTGGCTGTTAGAGATGCAGTACAATGCCCCAGGGATTGATCCAGCTCTGCTCTGGAAGGAACAGAGCTGAGGCAGTGGCATGGTGCTCCAGATAACGTACACCTCCTACTCACATGGTGGTACAGCATCTGGGCAATGTGGAAACAACACTGATGATGGAACAAAATTGAAAGTCTTGTCTGGATTTAGGCAGAGCAAACTCTCACCTCTCTGCTCCATATTCTGCTTTAGGAACTGAAACAAACCTTGATCCCACAGCAGGCAGCTCTAAAGGTGTGATATCCAAGTAAACTGTTATGGATACATTTTTTAAAAATGTGTGAGATGATAACTCTCTGAAGAGCCATTGGTGTTCAGCACTTTTGTCAGGGTAGTGTCCATAAAGAAGAAAAGAGACTCTGTGGATTAATTGGTTTTGATGGAAAGAAAACTCAGTAGCAGAACTGTGAGGACATGGCAAAGGACCTCTTGCCTGCACCTCATTTTCCTCTTCTTCTGAGGAGATAAAAACAATCTTTAAGAACAGAAAGGGGAGGGAAGGCTCTACAACTAAGGCACCAGCACTGCACATCCTTTTATCCAGTGCTGTAACTTCTGTCTTCCGACACCCCAAGCACAAGAGCACACCTACTCCTTTTGCCTAACACTGTCCCAACACAGGAAAGCATGTACAAAGCCCGGCATCATTAGGGAAAGTAATGTAATTAAGTAATTAATAAGTGATGGTAATTCAAGTGATTTTCCCCAGACCCCATAGCCAAGCTGTCACGGCGGGAGCAGCACCGCAGCCTGGCGCTGCAGGCAGGAGAGAGACAGTCCTGTGGGTGAGGGACCTCCTGGGCTGGGGGAGTCAAAGAGAAACCACGGTGCTACACCGTGGGCTCTCGCTGCCCTCACAGCGGTGCCGCGGTTGGATCTCAGAGGGTAAGAGCATGTTTACAGCCCCTCATACCCCTGCTAGGTGTATGCCTACCTGCCGTTATCCAGCAACAGCACTGCAGGACAGATGCATCCCCGCTTTGAGGGAGGTGCCATCAGACAAGACCTCTGCCTCATCAGCCCTCTGCAAGAGCGCAGTCCCCGAGCCCCTGTCACAGGCTGGCTGGCTCCTCAGCAGTGAGCGCCTTACCGGCAAGATTAGACTAGAGGAAAGTAAAGAAGATCTAGGGATGAAAAGAGACAAAAAGAAAATAAAATACATGAGAAGTGCATTTGGAGACATTAAAGGTACCAGGCCAGAATAGCCTCAGGACCCACGGGAGATGTAGGCATGCTGAGTCGGAGCTGGAGGCTAGGTGGGATAGCCCAAGGCATCCCACCTGGTCCTCAAAATCTATTTCAGTCAAGTCATTCAAGCTCTGAGGAGAAAGGATTTTTTTCAAGCACTAAAAGGAGCTCTAGTCATAAAAAATTATATATATTCCTTATTTGCTTATCATCTCATCTGTTTATTTATTACTGTATATAAACTATGCGTCCAAGGCTTGCCCAAGCTCCTGTCTGCAAATGATAGCAATCTAGTTCAGGTAAAAACAAAACCAAGTGTCTAGCAAGCAGGAGCAATATTTGCAAGCCTAAGTATGGCTTATTTAGAAACACTTAGCAAAGCATAATAAAACCTGATATAGGGAGAGAGAGCTTCTCAGGGATTTGGAAAGGGCAAGGACATGATAGGCCAAAAGTTTGATGTGAAAGGCAAAGGATGACCTTGGCTGTGTGAAATTCCCAAGGGATAAGAATGTGTCTTGAAATAATCGACAAGCATAAAGAAAAATATAAGCACAGAGTACCTGGAAGACTTCTGGCAGGTGCTTTTCAGTTTAAGGCAGATAATGAGAATTGCATTCTAGTTGAATACATCTAAAGCAGAAAAACTCACTGAAAAGGAACTGATAAATCTAACCACTTTTTTTCATAACTCTCATTACTTTTGCTGGGAGAGAGTGAAATGACCAGTTATTCCTCCTCCCTTCCCAAAGTCTTGCTAGAGAAGAGGGACATGCTTCCAAGCATCAGACTAAGATATTATGGCAGGAACTCAATCTGCACCAACTAATTCCAGTGAGGATGGAGAGACACAATGTGTCTGGGAGGAGAGACCCATGTCTCTCTGTCAGGTATTCAGGTTTCAGAACATCAATGCTGCACGGTCATTTCCCGAGCCAGCAGTTCGGACACCAGTGTGCTAACTGTAAAAGTTAGGAAGCCATCCTTGCTTTGCAGACCTTTAAGTTTTGAATTTCAGTGCTACAAAAAGCCATATTTCTAGGTTTACTTGCTACAGGTCTGCTAATCAGCTTTACCAGAAGTTTGCAGACGTGAATATTGATTAATGAGATGAGGCAGTAGTCAATGAAAGCAACGAATGGGTGGGCTCAGGAGGACCGACTCTGGAGAACTAATTAATGTGTGGACATGCCATATGGGCTGGTGGCATGCAGCGCAGTTCACTACCTGCTGCCACTGTTGGCACTGCACCAAGAAGGATCAGAGCATCTGTCAGTCCCCAGGATCTGTAACAGCAAACTGCAGTGCAGAGAGCTTCAAAACAAGCCTTGAACATCAAAACTCTTTGGTAAATCCCTAGAAGAAAAAGCCTAGAAACAATATAGAAATAACTGTATTAAAAATAAAATGTGGAACTGTTTCCTAGGCAAAATAAAGCCTGCACCTTTCTCTGTTTCTCCTTTTCCCTTCAGACTCATCTCTTCTGTCTAAATCTCTTCTGTTTATTTTAATTGACATCATAATCATGTGGGTTTTTTTCTGTGAATATCTTAAAATACAGATTCAGATTTTCAGCTTCAGTCTCCACCTTTCCTTCCCATCTTCCCCAGTGCATGTCAAGGTCCAGGTTCTTTCCAAAGAGGTGTTGTATCAGTTAAGAAAGAAATATAATACGAACAAGTTATATACCACTTATCTCCTTGTCATTAGCTGTCAAGGACTTCTCACTTGAAAAACAAACTTTCTCTAGCATTGCTGGTTATTTAGCCAAAGTGCAGGGAGGGAGATTGCTATTCTGCTTCCCTTTGCCAGCTAAAAGACACACAGCCTGGTTACAGGGTACTGGCAGGAGTTGACACCATGACTCTTAAAAGGGGAAAACT
Source organism: Podiceps cristatus (assembly GCA_000699545.1). Taxonomy (NCBI): domain Eukaryota; kingdom Metazoa; phylum Chordata; class Aves; order Podicipediformes; family Podicipedidae; genus Podiceps; species Podiceps cristatus. Next base: position 39,887 of record KL285341.1, read on the forward strand.
GACTTTGCCATCTGACAGTGAATCGCACAGCAGCAGCACGGTAACCAGGGCTACCTTGTGCTCTTGCACCCAGAAAAAAACATTGACTGGCTTCAGTGACTGGGTTTTGTGGGGTGAGGAGTAAGCATAAAATCAAGAATCAGTGTTGAAGATTAATATCCTAGTGCAAGTAAAACATTTTGCCCTAAACACTGCAATCTACATTTCACAAGAGTTAATCTGAGTGTAACTTGCAGGCACCTGTACTGCAAGAAGACAGATAATGCAGAACACTGCGAATAAATTAGAAACATGAACAAAATCACCATGTTTGCTCTTCTTTCTTCCATGTTTAATCCTGAATCAGGCATTCATTCTGATCTTACTTTCTGAAGCATCAGACTGAACATCAGCGTATGGATATAAATTTTGAACAAAAGTCTAGCCGACATTGGCTGAGTCAGTGGCCAGGCACAGCTGCAGACTACGCCTCCATCTCAGATGAATGAATGAAGTGCTACCAGGAGTTCATTCTGCAGGCCCTGCACAAGCCTTTCTCAGGGCCTGATCCAAATTAGTGGATTTTTTTAAATTATTGGAAAATATTCTGTCAGCTACAATAGTCATTTGATTGGGTTATCAATGAAGAAAAATATCTATCTGCTTTGATTAAAGAGATAAACAGTCTCTGCAATATTTGCTTCAGAGAATGAATCAAAGAAATTACAGCTTTCAGCTGAGATGTTTATGTCTGTCTTACGCATCAGCAGACTTGATCATAGTGGAACTTTAATGAGGTATTTGTGCAGAGCAGTTGAAGTTGTCTAATTACAGACTTCTCTAGGAGCATCTTTTGTTCCCAGTGGGACCTGGCCTATTTTCAGAGTAGTCTGGCTGGAAAGAAAGGATTAGTTTACCTGTCTTTATTACTGAAAGCTAACATGACTGAAGGCAGTAGACAGTGCCCCTTTGTACTTGCTGAGAAAATTCTCTCCAATTAGATATTAAGCTCAACTTAATGCTTTAATTGCCGGACATTCTGAATGTGTTTGATTGAAGTTCAGGAATAAGAAGAGATGCAACTGAGAGAAGTTTGTGGGCTCGTTCAAATTTATGAAAAAAACTGTACTTCTGTTGTTCTTGGGCAAGAAATCCTGCAAGTTTTATCTGGGTAGATTATGCCATTCCATGTCTTCACAAATAAATCATCATAGGGTGAAGACACCATGGTGATGCAACTTTCTTTCCTATACATAAAATGTTGACCATCTTATAAGCCACTAATTTTGCTGGGAGTACTACAATTAGGCCAAATAACTGGATAAGACACCCTCAAGAAAAGCTCCTGAAGAAAGAATTGAGCATGGAGTTGGGTAGTTGAACTCTGACTTGTATGTGGAAGAGATGAGATGTCCTGAGAGAGTATTCAAAATGACCATCAACCCAAAACCAGTTGCTTGCAAGAGGAAATGGTAGACCAAGAAATGTATGAAAGTCAAATTTCAGTGAATGCTCAGTACTTTGTGTGCAATGGCCCTTCTTCCACCAAAATGTATGCCTTACCCAGGCAAGTCTAGGAACCTCTTTCAGGAAGAAGCATGGTTTTAGTGCTTGGTTTGCTCAAATGACTAGGCTTTTTTATCCAAGAGGGACACCATCACTCTCCATGTTTCCAAGGAAAGCTGTTGCAACTAGACTCTATAAAGGACTCCATTCTATGCATGGCTGATCAGGCTTATCTGGGAACAAGTGAAGAAAATCCCAGTGTTGCAGTGCTCTGTTGGGTAAAGACACTGGCTTAGAATAAGCTAGATAAGACTGGGGAAGCCTCATAGCTGTATTAACTAAAAAAAAAAAAAAAAAAAAAAAAAAAAAAAAAAAAAAAAAAAAAAACACAAAAAAAAAAAAAAAAAAAAGAAAGAAAAAATCCAGACAAATCAAGTCTGCTTCTTAGCAAGTGTGGTTAGTCAGGGTAGGGCATTACTGTTAAGTGGCTGGAGCTCATCAAGCGTCTAGGCTTGCTCAGCAGCTTTTCGGGCATTTCCATGTGCCCCCGCCCCATACTACATCAACATCTTCTGAAGGACACAGGCTCAGCTGGAGCTGTCCTGGACACAGACGGAAGCAGAATTATGGGTTTCTGGAGAGCATTACAACCAGACAGATCTGGCAGCAGGTGAGTGAGGTATTCTGGATATCATAGTTTCAATTCTGCTTAAATCATGCTTTTAATGTTTAAGTCCTGCGTAGGATTTAGCATGGGATCTTGAAATATTAAGTCCATATGTTTGATCTAGCTAAGTACCTTCCCCTCAGTAGAGACAGTCAAAAGAAGCTGAAATATTTCTGCTGGAAAGTATGAAGAAAAAGTACTTGCCAGCATATTTCTTAAAAACAGATTCTGCAGTTATTACAAATTAATAGATATTTAAATTAAAACTTCCCATCCCCTACAAATAGGAATGGGAGCTGAACTACTGTTCATAAGTTTTGAACGTCTGGCACTTTGCAATCGATTCTGATGTTTATAATCTACAAGCATGATACTGCAACTTTTGTCTTTGCCAGCGTGGAGGAAGGAGATGGATGGGAGGTACAGATTCAGATCTCCACAGATGTATGTGCATTGAAGAATGAGCAGAGAAGCTCCTCAGAAGGACCAGGAACCATCCAGAGATTAAGTATGGCAATTACCAGACATGTTCAGCAGCTATTTTTGAAGCTCTATGGAAATATATGATAACAGCCATTTAGCCTGACACATCACTCTCTGGCTTTTCTTGCCAGTACAGCCAGTCAAAGCACAGTGGAAATTTATAAATGTAGGAGTTAAAAATATCTCTAGTTTAAGGGTTTGATCAGTTCAAGACTGAGATGTGAGTCTGGTCTGAGGGCTGAGATGCAATACCTGTACTACACTCGAGCAATACAAGTGCTATTGGGGGTTTACCTAGCTGGGCATCCTTCCATAAGTGTACTTTCACCCTTCACTAAGAAAATGAGTTTCCTACGTTTGGAAAACATATTCCATGTTTGCCAGCTGCAGAGGCTTCTCCAAACATACCTGGGAGTCAGTAACAGGCTATAGCATGGCACCACAGATGGGATTAATAAGAGATTAATTAGAAAAGCTGGTAGCTGTATATCTAGAGGAATATATGCACACTCAATTTCATTTTTTATTAGATTGTTCTCTAAAACAATTCATAACAAGTTTCTTTTTAAGGTAGGATATAGAAACCAGGCTAACATACATACATACACTTGTTACACGTCGTCCTTGCCATGTGAAGTTTGCCTTCCAGATTGAGTCCTTGTCCTCTGTGAGGGAATAGCATTTTCTGAAACTTGTAATCACATTTTTATACAAGCTTTTAGTTGTCAGATATTCCTGCCTGTAACAAGTAAAAAATATTCATCCCATATCAATAGGAATTGTAGAAGCTGAGTTACCAGTACTCAGAGTTGAATTCCTAGAAACATGAATGGCTACTTATACATCCTACCTTCATATACTGCAACATTAAACTGTGTTTGCCATTGTCTATGGGTGAGATAAAGGTTGGAGAACTTGGAACAAAATCTTCTTTTTGCCCCAGATCATGCCCCACTCCCTCCAGCCAACCATTGGCAAAGTGAATTAAAGCTGTTCCACAGAAGCATGGCAGAAGAATGTTTTCATGATTTCTTCAGTGTTACCAACCTGCATCTCCAACAGAAAAGACTGAGAGGCTTGAAAGAAATGAATAAGGAAGATGTTTTTCTTAGAAACACAATATACAACATGGCAACAACATTCTTATCAAATACTCCAGGTGTAGCAAAGTAGATTTATATGACCATTCTATTTTACTTTCTCCTTCCAAAGGCACTATACCCAGAATTACAGGACAGTCTGCTGTGAAGGCTTATAAAAAGACATGTCCTTCAAGTTTGTAAAGGATGGCATCTTCAAATCACCACATTCTTGAAACAGTGATTTCAGAACAAGCCTCTTCATAAATTCAAAATCATAAGTGTTCTCAGTGGGACTGAGTACAGACCGCAATAGAGTTTCAGGCCATGGCCTAATGGGCTTCAAAGTCTTCACTGCCTTTTGGTCTGCTCAAGGAAGACAGTTCAGACTGCTGATATCTATATCTGAGTGCCTAAATATAGGTATCATCACAGTGTCTATGTTTTTGCTGTAACCAATATTGACTCTAGCTAGTGAGCCCAATGAGGTACTTAGCTACCCATGAGGTGAGCCTACATTTGATCAGCTGAATAACTCACTTGCTGTCATGGGCAGTATTGGTGGATCATATGCAGTTGTCTTAACCAGATCACCGTAGCCTCAAAATATCCCAGATGTTCCCTCTCTTTGACTAGTTTCAGGTCAAAGTAACTTATTTAACTTTGTGGAATTAGTACCGGTGTTGCCATTTTGAGTCAGAAGACCGGTTAAGCCATGTGTAAACCTTGTTATAGTCAGATAACAATCTACGTATTCTCATAAGTATCATTCATCCAAAACCATGTAGTCTGGTGTAATGGTAAAAAGACATGGAATTCCTAGTATTGGCATTGATTGCACAACAATGGTAATAAAACCTAAGCAGCAATTACTATTAAAAAAACCACTGAACAGGAAATTATGTTAATGATAATGAAAGAAATCAGAAAGCTTGGAATCAACTACAGTGTTTCAATCAGTCTGCAAAACAATATAGCATTAGATAATCAGTACATTATTTCTGATCCACTGAATGAAAGCTGCTATCTGTCTAATTATTAAATTGACAGACATGTTTTCGTAAACAGTAGCATACTTTTGCAACGGCCCCTAGCTCATGTGGAAAAAATAGTAATATCCTATTTTGTGCCCAGAATCTGTTAAGGTAAGGAAAGAAATTCCTTATGTACTGGCTTTCAGTATTCCTCTGAGGAGATCTAGAAACATCCATCTCTTCTTGACAAGTGATAGTAGGCTGTACAGAGAAAAATAATCAGTAAGGACATTTTCATTGACACAGAAGTCAGAAAACACTCTCTGCTCGGCTTGATAGATAATGAAATTAAAAAAGCAAGAGTCTTCATTTGAAAATGCTCACTCCCCAGCAGGACTTTTTGCTGTAAAAAGCAGTAGTTGTAATGTCCCAAGGATTTATTTTCAGCTCATATGGAGTACTAAGTGATCCAGAGATAACCAGGAACAACATATGCACTAATTTAACATGAAATATTTTAATTGTTCCCAGAAGAGGAGTAGGAAGCTGATGTCACTGACTTATGAAATATAGTCTTTGCATTGAACAGGAGTAAATTTATACTCAGATAAAATAAGAGCTGCATGGCAGATTACCAAATTGGGAAGAGAGCTTGGGTTTGTGTCTCCTGCTACGTTGCCATGTCCTGTATATGTTCACATCCAGCTCTCCCTCTAGCCAGCAACTCCCCCAACATTCATTAGGCCTTTTAACATGTTTGTCACTTGTCTGTTCACTCAGTCAGTCCCAGCAGGAGAAATATTTGCAGTAGAATATCTTTTGCAATAATCCAGCTGGTGTTTAGAGTCAGCAAACCACTTTTTCCCTTTGCTGCAGAGAGTTCAGTTGCACATGGGTGGAATTTATCTTACCCAAATATAGTCCACAGAAAGAAATAAACACTGCTGGGTAAGATTTGTCTACACTATTTTAGGCATTGACCTCAGGATGAGAAGACTTCTGCCATCAAGCACCTATTTCTCTTCATGGACAGTACAGTGAGCCTGTGATGACTCACTCAGATGTGGGAGTCTACATCTGGTCTGATGAATCCTGCCTGGAGTCTCTTGAAGATAAAGGCAAGACCTTGAACTGGAGGCAACCTCTTACGGAAAGCAAACGTAGAAAGCAGATGTGCATAGCAGGCCACTTTGCTGAAGAGATAAACTACATCAGGACTGAGGCACTTACCTGCTCTTGGTGGGGTTTAAAACATCCCTGATACAACATTTTCTGTGATTTAGAAATACCTGAGCTTGTTCCTGCTGCATTTAATCTTGTTCTGGTATATATTTCTGTCCAAGTTGATGTTACACATTGCTAAGTGGAAAGCTTGATGCTTCAGTGATTAACAAGGACTTGTTTAAATTTGATAGCTTCTGATAAAGACAAAATTCATTAATTTAAAAGGCAACAGCTATTCCTAAATAACAATTTATGTAAATAAGAAGTAGATGGGAAAGCATGTCATTGAACCTCAGCAACTTGGGCCG
>KL285342.1:0-15150 GCA_000699545.1 Podiceps cristatus
CCTGTCCCTTCTAAAGAGCTTGTAACCATCCCTTGGTTACATCCATCTTACCTACTCTCTCTGAATTGGATAAGGTACTCACGAAGCAGCTGGATCACCTCTGACTGGAAACTAACTTGTTTAGGGGGAAGAATTAGTTTTTCAATTCCTATTTGGTCACACGATCTCTTTGAAGAAGACAGAGATGTGATCTAATGTCTTCTGCATAATCATGTAATTTAGATGACTTAAGGTAAACATTAATATATTGGCTTTTTTACACTGTTGAAATTTTGCTGCACAGAACTTTGTATAGATCCATGGTGTTCCTGGTTGAATAACTCATCTGAAGGTATGTGTTTTCTTCTTCTGACATCTGATAAAATCTGAACTGTATTTCTTTAGAAAGATACAGAAAAATTGTTAAGTTGTTGACTCACAACTAATGACATCTTTTATGTAGGATGCAATATTTTCTTTTGCTTATCAAAAAGATACACTATGTATTTGTTATTCTGTAGCTTCACATGCATTTATTTAGCCTTTTAATTTTAACATGATAGGGTAGAATATGGGAAATGGAAATTTGAAATGAAAATACATTTCAGCTAAAATGTACAAAACCTAGCTTCTTAAAATGTTCTTTAATTAGCTGAAACCTATGTAAATGTAAGGGCTACACTGAAAGTTTTAAAACATTATCCTTTTCAGCTGGTAGATTCAAAACCATCTTAACATGTAACTGGTATCTTTAACTATTTTCACTAACTTTCCCCGGCCTGAAGAGGAAAAGAATTTTTCAATTCACAACTAGTTTCTAAGGTTTGACCTCATTAGTATACTAAACAGAATTAGTATGATAATATTAAGTGAAGAAAAAATGACTGCTAGTGGCCTGATTTAGTGCTTTCCAACTGGCGGGTTTTTTCCAAATGTTTAATTAGTGGCTTTCAAATTGCATGTTTAAGCTATAATACAGATTGTTCACAGTTTCACATTGAACTCTGAATACCCTCATTCTGAAAATCTGGTTAACTAGGAGATTTCAAAAACATGTTAATTGGATTACTTTGGTACGTACTATAATATAAACCAATCTGGTTTACAACTTTTTAACAGGAAAGCTTTTATATTAGTTATATGTACACATTCCCTATAGCTATGTAATTTTTTAGAAATGCATGATATAATGTGACCATAATTATATTTAATCTAAATTTAAATACTAGATAGTCAAACATCTCTTGATGATTGGCTTTAGAACTCCCACCAAAGAAATTTTAATATCATGGAATGCGAAATGTGACTGTATTCAGTAGCGTCTTTGTCATGGCTATGAAAATACATATTTTTCTTTGCAGTAATAGTAATGCTTAGAAATAATATCGGGCAATTAATCACTTACATGATCTGGAACTTTTTTTTTTTAGTTCATGTCTAAGGTACCTAGTGTAGTATCTAGTTCTGGCATCTAACAAAGTCTTTCTATGTAACTATTACAGTGCATCTAGTTGTAATCGGAATGAACATGAACTTGAAACAAGGTAAATTATTATAATCATGGTAAGAAAACAGCTCACTTGTGCAACTTAAGGGAAATCCTCTTAGTTTTCACCATAATAATAATAATAACAGTCCTCTCAAAAATTATTGAAAACCATTTCCAATTCTTCCTACATATATGTAGTTTTTTAGAAATGTAATTATTGTTTTATAATTATTCATTATCACTTTTTAACAGGATGAATATGAAGAGCTGCTTCATTATCCTGTAGTGACCCCAAAGTTTGAACAGTGTGTCTTGAAGTGGTCAGAACCTGCTTCAGATCTGAGAGCAGGTGGCAGATTTTCAAGGGAAACAGATGATGCCATTCACCATAAAACTCCAGGTAGCATGTGCAAAGTTGTGTGTTGAGCTTACAAGAACAATGATATAACTGTTTGACTTAAGTTTTCTAATAGCTTCTGTTTGAAAAATGTACATTGCTTATATGTAGTACGTTTACGTTTCGCACAATAAGAAATTTAGGACGGCATATTCACTGAAGGGTTCTCTCGCTGACATCACTTTCAAATGGTAGTATTGATGTGCTGACAGACCTGTGTTTTGTGATGCAGACGTTTAAAGTGGTTGGTGTAATAATGTAAAAAGGGGTGCTCTTATAGTATACTTTGAAATTTGACAGGTCACAACTGGTTTTGCTCATACTTGTGCTGCCATGTTAAATGAGTATCTAAAAGATGATTGTTTGGAAGTAAGAGTTTACTTTATTGCTCGTTATTTAAGACTGTATAAACTTAGTGTCTTGTGATGCGTTATTAACACTGGTATTTATGGTGATATGTTGTTTGCTTTTGTCACTAGCATTGAGATTGAGGAAGCTCTGTTAATTTTACTTCAGAAGAAATAGTAAACAACTGTACCTGCATTATTTCTTTACTAGGGAGTTTAGCTTAATCGGGAAGAACTTACTTTAAACTAACTTCTGTTCTTCATCATGCTATTTCATGATAAAAATATTTACCTACGGCTTTCTCTTTCCTTCTCCTTTTGTGACCCTTCAGGATGTGTTTATCTCTCATATTTAGAGGAGCATGGGGTGCAAAATGTGTAGGTAATTTTTCTACTAGACTCTAAGCAGCCTTGAAGTGCTGTGTAAATGTAGTGCTAATTGTCATCTTGGAGTAGACATTGTTCGTGACTGATGTATGCAAGAACTCTTGGCCATGCTGATCAGAGCTAAGTAACTCTCTGCTAGCAGGAATTTACCAGTGTTTACCGTGCTCTGTATCCTTCCACAATGAGTCTGTGCAATGGATTTTAGGTACATTCAGACACCCAAGCCGATACCTTTCTTTCCAGTCTGCCATAAGGAGACATGTTTTATCAATTCTATAAACTAGTGGAGAATCTTAAGTCCTTAAGGACATCATATCCATAACTTGTCTCCATGCAGAATTAGTGTGGTGGTTGTTCTGAATATCAGACTGCCATAGGGAATGCAGAAGGCATGATTTGGGGCTCGTTGGAAGCATCAGAAAGGAGATTGGGAGAGAGACTATTCTGTAATGGAAGAAGACCTGGAATTAGAATGTGAATAATGTTAGAAAAACTTGTGCCAACAGAAAAGTTTCAGCTGCAGCCTTTGCATTTTGATTTTTACATATTGAAGGTTATTAATTTGATCCAGTGCAGTTATGTCCTGAGTGAGAATTGTACCAGGTTGCATAAGAAATTGGATCAATAAGAAACTTCTATTGTTGTCCCTCAAGTGGGGTCATTTACCCACTGTGCAAAACACCAGTATACATACAGAGTAATTTTAATTTAATTCATGTTTGTGTAAAGATGGATGCTAGGTGGTAATTTGATTGGGGGAATAAAACATCCTCATCTGTTATATCAGGTCGAGGTACCAAAAATTGCAGTATGATAGATTCAGCTAAAGATAACATTTAAACTATCTGTGATTTCCACAGCAGAAGAACATTCTGTAGTTACAGTCAAGTGTCAAATACTCTCTGACCAGATTCCTTTAGATACTGCACACAAGGCAGGTTTAGTCTTCTAGTGCCAGTTTACTTGTCTGAAGATAGTTACATCGGATCTTGATTTAGTAGAGTGATAGAACAATGTACTGAAATGGCAGTACAAGCATATGTTACGGTCTGTTTGGATCTCTCAAATTTCTGGGTCAGCATACTCTGTAAATTAAACTTTATTTTCTGAGCTCAGTAGTAAAGAAAACAGACACATGAAACAAGGGCTCAATCCCCCTCTGCATAGATTAGTCTAATGTGAATTCACTAATTCCTTCCTTGATTCATGAGGTTTCTAAATCACAAGTTCTCCAATTCACAACTCATAGCTCACACTCCTGTGAGCATAATAGTTGCATAACTGATGGAGAGAGTGCTCATCCTTCCTCCTCCCTCACAGTGAAGGCCTCCTGTCTGTCACCCCAGGAAGCATGGAAGCCTCAGCAGTCTGGCTGCTGTTGGATATGTTTCAAAAGCTTTTTGGGTAAGCTGACATATTTACACCTTCCAGCTCGGAAGTTTGGTCTATACTATTTCTATAAGTTAGTGGATTCTGAAGGAACTGCCAGACAATCAATGTGCAAGGATTATGGCTGTAGGAGACTGCAAGATGCAAGTGATAACAGCAGCATAATGACCTTAAGCCATCCTGTCCATCATGTCCTGCCTATATGCTGCTCTTGCCTTATACTAATGGCGTTACTTCCAGGATACACCAGGCCGTAGCATGAGCTGTGTGTTAGCCAAAATTTGAGCAGGACTTGGTGAACAGTCACAGCATGGCAGATCAGTTGTAATATACCGTTAGATCACAGTACAAACGTGATTCCTGTTACCAGTCTCTGTACACTAACCATCGTGACACTGGGCATCCCCAGTTGCTGGGAAGGACTCTGTGGGTTAAAGTCAGCTCAAGCATGTTGCTTAGATGAAAGTTCATTTTGCTGGTTGCTCAGTTTTTATACTGTGTTGGGTTGAGCCAACACTGCCCACATGCTTGTCTGGCTAGCACAGGAATGCATTCACACTTCTTGATTAACTAAGGCCACTCATAGAACCAGTTGATCCACTCAACTGGTACAGCCATTTATGAAAATGAAGGCCACCCTCTGCCCCTCCCTGTGTTAAGATAAGTTCTGCTTTCTTTACAACAGCTGTGGTCACTTCCTGTGTTTGTTGCTGAGCTTCATGAGCATCGTGGTCATCTCATCTGAATCTTCTTTCATTGTAGCAAGCGGTTGATCAGGCACACTAGCAGATTGCCAGGATTCAAATACACTTGCAAAACTGTTGAATTGTAGAGTAGTTCAGGTCAGCTGCTGGAAGTGTCTCTCGGCCTGAGAAGTTATTCTTAAAAACAGTAAAGAAGGTGCTCTTGATCTTCTTGAGACTGAGTCAAGAAGAATATTTACATGGCCGCATATGCTTCTATTAACTACACGCTATAAATAAACTTCTGGTGCTTTGCTGATTTATCAAAGCAGCTGCTGTTCAAAATGTCACTATGTCCTGTCAGTCTAGGGAAGAGATGTCTTATATCTCCTTGAGACAGAGCTTTAAACAATCTAGTTGTAAAAAGAAGGTTATTTCAACTTTTAAAAAAGGATCTGACCAAAATCTGCCCAACACTCTATGTAACTTCAGTACTGATTGAGGATGATTGCATATTTGAGTGGTGTTTACCACAATGTTAATGGCATCAGAATACTTTTTTCCCCCCTTAATACTAATAACAAGACTTTGGATGAACGATGAGAAAGTGGTTAAATTCAAGTTCTACACTATACTTCTGATACTGATCAAAAGGATAGATTAGCAGGTTGTTTCTGAAGGGCAGTTGATTTTTTTGTTTAGCTCTGTTCTTTTGGCATTGCTACACGTTCATTCTAAAAATCGGGCTCTTTGATATTTGTTCTTTCCCTGTCTGACTCTAATGCTGTTGGTGTGTTAAAATAACAAAATCATAAATTACTAGGGTAGTATTTTATACTTTTGTAAAACAAAGTGCATGTCTGTGCTGGGTATAGAGTTAATAACCTAAAAGTTTGGTCTTCTGCAGAGCTTGCCATGTTTTTTCCCCTTCTCTGTGTGATGGTGGTATTGAAATCAGAGTTTCCAATGCCACATGATGCCTTCTGAAACCAAGTTCTGTTTGTGGAGTGTTCTTTGGTCTGGGATTTTGACTTTCTCCTTGGGTTTTTGAAACTGAAGTGAAAGTTTCCACGATGACAGTAGAAGTCTGATTAATGGTAATCTTTATTTGTTGCAGTAAATTTAATGACACATATCTCTTCACTAAAAGCTTTCAGTCAAATAAGAAAAATATTTGGAATAAAACATGCTGCTCTATTCAATTCAATGTCCCAATGCTTTTAAGTTTTGAAACCTAAAACCTAAACTAATTTCCTGTTCTTGTTACCAGTATGGTTGATTAAATTTGAAAATGACTAAGACTGGAGCAGTAAATAATTTGTAGCAAAGATGTGTCATGATGACTCATACCCAAACAGTGGGAAAATTCCTTCTCTTCAGGATACTGGTCCTCAGTAACGATCCCTTAAAATTCTGAGAAGATTTTAGCAAATTGCTACCCTCAGCGTGGGCCACTGATAGCAGATTGTGTGTGAGAACAGTCTGTCAGAGATTATAAAAGCAGAAAAAGTCAGATACTAGAACAACACAGGAAAAAAAAAAAAAGAAAAAGGACAGTAGTATTAGGATAACAGACATCTGGAAAAACAGTTCACCTCTACTGTAAACAAGAATACGGTCTAGAGATTTCTTGGAGTAAATACATGTGGGGATTATTAAATGAAGTACATTTTTATACTTCATCCATGTCCTTGGTAACTTACTGCATTGCAACTGAATGGCATAGAGGTGACGGAAAGGGAGCCGTAGGAATAAGAATTAAATTAGTATGTATAGAACTAGAAAATTATATCGGTACTGGAAGGCCAAGACAAATTAAGTGAGATGATGATATAAACATACAACAGATACACTGAGTGGATTCAGTGAAGGATACATCATATGGTAAATTAGAAAAATGGAAGCTGAGTTAGGATAATCTGTACATGGGGAGGATTAAGGGAAGGGAGCGATGAATTTGTAATACTACAGTCTTGGACTATGGCAGTTGTTGGTCTAGGTTAATATCCTGTTTTCACTGGCTACATTTTGTTCTGTTTTTTCTTTGTAAATGTCTTGCAAACTATACTATGTATTGGACATATTTGTTATCCAAACAAATAAGAGTTTACAAATAAAAAGAAACCTTCACAGATTTTACAGTAACATCACAATTGAAGGAAGGACACAGTGACATGCAGGAATGAGAACAAGTGGTGAAGGACAGAAGTGTGAATACTTGACAATAGTAACACTGCCAAATATTTTATATTGCAAAAGGCCAGCCAGATTCATCATCACTAAAATTAGATGTATTTCAAGTAGTCTGGGTCATCTGTCTAGCATGTCATATTTTTTGGAGATCTTTACAAGCAATGAATATTCAAATTCTGCCATTAGCTAAGCAATACTCTTCTCGCTTGCAGGAGAAACAATGACAAAAAGCTAGAGCCTGGTCTTAATATACTGGTGTGATTGGGAATAGTCTGTTTATGGCCTTCTGCTTACATAATGGGTAGGGAATTTAGTTTAGAGAACTGGCGTGTTAGATGGAGCTTCCTTAGCTCAAGCTAATTTTAATTTTATGATGTGTGGTTGTATATTACCTTAGGAGAAACACCAAAAAGCAATTGTAACTGTCTCTGTAACACAGTTCTATCTGTCTTCTTGATTTGGAGCCTGAGTGTAGCAGCTGATACTCAACCTACTTGATGAGGGCAGTATTAGGCAGACAGCTCCTTTCACTTCCTTTGGACAGGAGACGGTGACAGTAACTGTAAGAGTGTCAACCATCAGATTCAGCCTTGAATAAATTAGAAACATACATTTCCAGTGCCCACTGAAAATGCTGCTTTGTGACAAATAGTTAAGCTTATCTCTGCATGCTTGTACCAAAGAATGGACCCATCCACTATGAAACCAGTTGTACAGACAATATTTGTTTTCAGAAGTGAAGACTAAAATGTTGGAGGTTTCTGCATTTATGAAAGAAGGAGAGTTTTCTTTTGAAGTTGTCCTGGTTGTTAGTAATACCAGGAATCTGCTAATCTGTTGTCTTTCCAAATTTTTTTATTCAGCTGTCAACTCAGATTTTCTCTAATCAGTAACTAAATATGAATTAATATTTTATTTCCTCTGTTTACTTAAGTATTAATTTCTTAGCCTGTTTTTTTCTTGACATCAGTTGGAACTCAAATGCATGCACATTTGCTTCTGGGTGTGGATTAATTTTTATTGCAGTGGTAGCTAGCCATAGCACCTGAAAATGAGGCCTTGTTGTGTAAGGCATTACATTAATAGTCGATATTTCCTTTCTCAAAGAGTTTAAGATCTAATTATATGAGCAAATTAAAGGTTGTAAGGAAAATGAATGCAGGTACATACTGCCATTGAAATATACCCACAGGTTGTAAATGCACAAAGAAAGGCCCCTGGCCTCGGGAGTTTACAGTCTCATTAAGTAAAATGGCACAAGTTTTTAGATTTTTGACCTGAGATGTTAATTGGCAAGAAGTCTTTACTGAGAGAGATGCCTTTTTTTTTCTGGCAACACTATTTTTTTGGTACTTGCTGTGAACATCCTCTTTAAAATTAAATGATATTGAAATATTCTGGTTTTTAAGGAAGAAGTAGTTTTGGTTTGACTAAGGTTGCAATAGGACTATTGGTTTAAATATACTTGTATCTTCGAAGTATGTATTTGAATTGGGTTGTTTGTTTTATATGGGAAAGGAGGTTTCTGATGGCATAAAGATTTTGGGTTTGTTTGTTGTAGTTTTTTTTAATGTGTGGGTTCTCACTTCCATCCAGAATGCAGACCAGTTAGCTTTTCCAGAGTATCAATCATTATTCTCTGTTTAATTTTTAGTCTTAATATCAGTGAAGAAGCTTTCTGAGGCCAATATGGAACAACCTTGCCCTGTTCTTTCAGAAGAGACTTCTTCACAAGGGTCTACACGCGGTCCAAGAGAAGTCAATGAAACCATAGTGACTGAATTAACTTTACCTGATGAAAAAGTAACTCAAATAGAAAACATACTTGATCTTTGGAGTGGAAGTCTTAAGGTATTTATTTCATATGGAATCCTTAAAAATCATATACAGATGTCAATGTGTTGTAGAATAAACAAGAGTTCAGGAAAAGTTGCAGTGTGATTGCAGCGGGAAATAGTAGTTTTCTTTTTGATTGTTGTTCCATATTGCATATAAGCACTAGAATATCATGTTTCAAGAACTTTGGAATAACTTTCTCCATTAGGGCTATTCAGTTAATTATCATTCAATAGTTAGTTATGTCTAGTAATATTTATAAACAGCCTAAGTAATGAAGGCATCATGGTAAATATTCATGTCTCCTTAATTGCTGAGAGTTTTAATATTAAAAGATTAAGGAAGAGGAAATAATTTTACTAATTGCACTACTGTCATACCTTTAACTTTTCAGACAAATGTTCTGACTGAATTGAGAAAATGGAAGCTTAGTTTGATTGAACATCACAAGCTTCAATTAAGACAAGAAAAAGAGAAACATGCTGCACACGTGAGACAATTGAGCAATGAGATGGAAAACCTGAAGGAGTTGCTACATACTTATGAAATCTCTATTGGCAGAAAAGATGAGGTAGTAGTTCAATTTCATAATTCAACAGTTCTTCTCTTTAAAAATATCCACACTGAATTTCTGAGTCCACCTCTTTGAACAAGATTCTTCTTGCAGCAGGTAACATAGAGAAGTAAATAATATATTTAGACTGTATAGCAGAAAAAGAATCATTGTTGCTAATAATATTGAACATACTAACAACGGAAATATGTATGTATATATTTTGCATTGCTTGCTTATTAGGTCTAGGATCTATTATTCCTTATTGCATGAAGATCACACTGGCTTAGATGCATCTATTGGCTCTTAAACTTTAAAAGCCTTTAATTTTTCAATGATTGGATTGGTTTTCTTGAATTTTAAATGAGCAACAGTCTCTGTTTTAGGATTCTTAGGAATTGTACGTTTGGGGTCACTGAGCGTCACTTTTCTGCTATCAACAGTATCAACAACTTCAAAATTAACTAGAATTGTCAAAATGGGTATAAATTTTGGCAGCCTTGCAGTAACATAATGTAATTGAATCCTCTTATTGCTAGCCTGAATTCTTAACCTTGTACGTGAGAACATTTAATGGAGTTTGGGTTTTTAATCTCTATTTACCTTTTTTTGAAAAAAAAAAAAAAAAAAAAAGGCAACTGTTGATGGAGTTAAAATATGGAGGAAGATAATGTTTTATGTCCATTTGGAAAAGGTTCTAATCTTACAGATCAAGCAAATATAAATATTGTAACATTACAAGAGCAGAATTAGTATAATATCATAGAACTAGTGCATATGTGTAGAGTCATAGTTATTTCAGTGTATACCATTCAAACATCTCTAATTCTGTTGGATATCATTGTATGTTGACACTCATGTGCCATAATTCTCAATGATAACTTTGAAAGCAGTGTTTGTTTTTTTTTTTTTCTGCTAACAATTTTATAGTTCTGTTTCTAAAAAAAATGTTTTCAGTAGAAAATTATTATTGCCACAAACTTTAACGGTAGGTGGCAGTGCTTGCATGTCTCACCTTCTTTGTCAAAACTGCTGTGTTCTGACATGGGCATAACTTGAAGTCCATCAGCCTCGCAAATTATTACAGTATTATGAATACTGTAGCTTCTTGTTTTTACATTGTAAATCTCACAAATGCTTTTTAGTAGCAAAAATATACTAATTAACAAACATGGATTTAGGCTAAGACTTCCAGTGTGTATGAACAGCTGTGCAGCATCAAAAGTTGTTGTTTTATGTTAGTATATGACACTTTTTCAAGAAAAGTAATTCATTTATTATATTCATTTCCTTTACTTTCAATTTTATTACTGATTTTTTGTAATATATGCAAATTTACTACTCATTTTAGATATATTCATTGTTACTTATATAACTGACACTATTTAGTTATTTTGAAACTGTAAAAAGTTAAAATTGGTCATATTTAAGCAGAGAAAAGTAGCTTATTCTAAATTTATTAACATACAGTATCATTCTTAAAAATCTAGGTGGATTGGCTTTAAATCACTTTAAATATATCAAATTTACCTTTATTTGTTTGACACTGATATTTTGAACAACTTAAAGAAACCAAGCTTTTGCCTAGCAATGTTTCATTAAACAGTCTGAAGATGGACTGAAACAGTTGCTATGAAATCTTGTACTGAAACAAAATAGTAGGAGTTTTGTACGAATTGCTGGATAACTTTGTTGGTTTAAGGGTAAATTTTAGTTTAAGTATCATTCATTTAATTGATATGTGTTCAATAATTATTGCATGTAACATATGAAATGTAACATATTAAGATATGTTAGCGCATAACATCATAGAATATTGTTCTTCACAGTCTTTATGCAGTAGTTAAAATTACTTTACTCCTGAGTCCCAAGATTGGTGACTATTGCCCATTGGAGATGCTAAGATGGCAGAATCTAGCTTAAGCACTTAGCCAAAAATACAGAGATTTCCATCATGCTTGGCCTAATTTTTAATCAGGGAACCTCAGCTGTTTCTGTGTATTAATTAAAACATCTTTAGAGATTGGTGGTAAAAGTCCCTAGTTGCATTCTCTGTCCAGAAGGCCATCTTGCCTCTCGAATGTTTTGATTGCTATAGGCCTATGTGACATCTTTCATGAGAACACTTAAAGAGAATAACAATTCTTAATCAGATTTTTCTAGTTCTTAGCAATTCCTTAGCTTGTTTACTCTGTTCAGACAATTGAATAAGCTTTCTGCAGATAATTTCATTATGCTTCAGTTAATTAATAATGCACTAAACCAAACCTTTAATATAAATGTTCCCAATTCATCAAAATTCTCTTTGAAATAAGTGATTCTTCTGACCTTATGCTGCAGTAATTTTTAATTATAAGGAAATAGCACAGAAGCCTGCAGATGTAGGATGAAATAACAATTCAGTTGAACTTTTCCTAAAACTACACACTGAAAATGTTTAAGTCATAGTACTGAAGTCACAGGAATTTTCCTTCTGATTTGAACTCAGATGATTGTTTCCTGCTTGATTAGCATAAGGGAAGATTCAATAGAAATCATCTATTAAAAGCAAATGCTTTAAGTGAAAAATAACTGAAGCATAAGGTGCATTCTATTTGACCCTGTAAGGTCCATAGATAATGAAATCGTGTTAATAAATATTTTGCAGGTGATTACTAACTTGACCCAAGCATTAGAGAGGCAAAAGGAGAGAATAGAGTTGATGAGAAAGTTTACACTATGGCGGATTCAGCATGTTAAAGCCAAACAAGAGGTATGTGTGCAAAATAAAAATGCAATGAAAATGAAACCTCTGAACTTAAAAGGGTCAGAGTTGCTGCAGTTCCTGTTAGAATTTGAAGAAATGACAGTGTTTCTATTTTGATGTACTTGACAATGTCAAATAACAGTTTGAAAACATCAATTCTAAAAAGAACACTGCTGTCAGAATACTTTCTAGGATGGGGAAAAAAATAAAACCTATACTTGTCTTATATTGCTCCAATTACTGTGATCAGCTCACAGCAAATCGCCATAGTTTACAGTATCTGCATTTTGAAGTAGGTGCCAAGGGAATCTCTAAGTTTTAAACGTTTGAACAGTGCTACGATGCAATATCACATTTTGGGGGGAAACCACTTTCACAATTAGAACTACAGCTGCCCTCTTTTCTCACATTGCCAAAATTTGAAGTAGCATAAGGAAGAAAAGTTGGGCATTGCATCGGGCATCTAACAGTAAACAGTCTACTATGTCAAGTGTGACAGAAAAGAAGGGTCCCACGTCAAGACTGCAAACCTTTCCTATTCCAGGCTATTAAAAAGGAGAAGCCGTATTCAGAACCTTTGTTCATTGGTACAGATTCCTGGCTAGGTCAAGTCCATTGGTGCTATCCAAAACCCTCCCGATTTGCCGAGACAGATAGCTTTTTCTCTTTTCCTTCCCTCCCATCTTAGAATTTGCTAATAATTTGGAGTCTGGTTTTTACTCAGCTCTTTTTATTTTTTCTAATTCATTTCTGAAAAAATAATTAAATGCTGAAATACATTGTCTGGTGGCTATTCTGAAATAGAATAGAATAATGTAGTTGTCTTAAAGGATTTTTTAAAGCATCCTGAACTCTGAATTTATTAAAATTATAGGTGTTTTATGCTATAATCTTTGTAGTTTTTGTGACCGCAGGTTTATATGGTTCCTGCACTGAATCAAAATGTGCCACATACCCACTAAATGGCTTCACACATGCGTGGCTACACCATGTGTGTGAGATTGTTGTTGTCATTAAGCTAAGAGTAAAAACACTGTTTTGGGTAACCTAAGAGTTCACAAATGTGGTTTCTCGTACCAGGAGCAGTAGTGCTTGGTGACGTGTGCAGGAAGAAGCGGTGAGCTGCTTATGCTGTGTTTGTGTACTGCTTTACTCCGGCACCTGTAACTCGGTTTAGGCATTCCTCCTGTGGTCTATGTAATACATTGTAAAACAATCATCCACAGTCTCTTGAGTACTTAAATAGGAAACCTGAATTTGCGTATGATGTGGTTATATTTGTTTCCTAAGGAATATGCAAATAGAATAGCGGACAGACAATTCCGGTCAGCTTTGATGAAGAAAGTATGGGCAGCATGGCGCTCTCTTAGTGAAGAAAAATGGAAAGAAAAAGTAGCAAAAGCCTGTCAGTTAAGGGCAGAAGATGTCTGTGTTCAGATCACCAATGATTATGAAGCCAAAATTGCAGAGGTAAAATAAAGTTTCTTTTTTTCATTCTTTCACTCCCCCACCTCCCATCCCTCCAAAGTACCTCTTTCTCAGCAAACTTGAAAAACATGAGGACTTCCCAGCCGAACAGAGCTCCCAAGTACATGAGAAGATATGAGGAGATATAAGATGTCTACTATGGTTTCTAGATGTGAATTTTTTTTCTCCTGCATGTCATGTAAAATACTTCACCTGTGCACATAGGTCAGCAATAAGTTGGACTCTTCCTGAACTGTGACAAATCTTTATTTGCCCACCAATAGGGATGCTATTTGTTTTCTAAGAGCGTGCTGTTAATATCGGCTATGCATTTTGAAGTCTAACTGAAGAAAACAATGGAAATAGAGGACCATTATTATTATGAATGATCATGATGTGAACAATATTTTTTTCCTGTAATAGCTACTCTGTTAAAGGCTGAATTTAAATTTGGCTTTGCCTTCAACTTGCCAATTAAGCTTGTTAAAGAATTTTCAGAGCTTAAAGTGAAGTTGTTACCAACATGTGCATTGGTGTACAGCAAGTAAATGAAGATTTAAAATATACATTTTAAAAGCTTTGTATTTTAACAAGGAATGAAATCTAGAATTTTAAAAGCAGGCTTACCAAATGTGGCTTACAAGCACAAAAATAATAAGTAGTGAGTTACAAAGGTAACTTGGTCTGTCTTTTCTCAGTATTTTATTTTTTTACAGTAGCTAGAAAAGAGATATTGCTGATGACAGTTCACCCAATACTTAAATAGTTTTATGGGAACACTATTCTTCTGTTCAGCAAATCTGTGTTTCTGCAGTAATCTAGTTTATGCCAGCTGCCTAACTTCCACAAGACAAAGACTCGCAAGATAAATTTCTGCCTAGCTGGTTAGGTAGGGTCTGACAGTCCTTTCAAATGCGCTCTTGTGCTTGGTGTGCTCTAGTACAAATAATGTTCTGTAGTACAAAGAAATAACAAGTAGCTGTTCATCTCTCATGAACCAGAGATTTTAAAGTGAAAATGCCTATCTTGGTAAATGTATTAAGTGACTTTTACAACTAATTGAGGAATAAGTTTGTAGTTTACATTCAGAAGCACAAGACAGCTGTTTTCTTATTCTTTTTCAAAGCTAACTGCTACTTTGGAACAGACAAAAGCTGAGATTCTGAGACTGCACAGTGAAAGAGAACAGTATGAAGACACCATGAAGAAGGCCTTTATGCGTGGTGTATGCGCTTTGAATCTCGAAGCAATGACCATGTTTCAGGGCAAGGACAGTAGGACAGATCCTGGTCAGTATGAAAAGCAGCTCTCATCTAGTGGGGGGGGCACTTTGGTTGGGTTTTTTTATTTGTTTGGGTTTTTTATTTGTTTGTTTTAAAGGAGTCTCCCTTTTTTATATATATATAATTTAATATGAGGGCTTGTGGTAGTACAGAGTTCATCAAACTTAATGCTTTAAAAAGTTCTGTTGAATATGTTGAGAAATATTCTGATGCTGAACTTTGTACTGCTGTAGTTGAAAGGTGGAACATGTTCTCTTCATCCTGCCTTGTTGTGAGGGTGGTAACCTGCAACTGAAGGCAGAATAAGAAGCCAGGGATGGCAAACTTAAATTACTGTGGAAGATTACCCAGAATTCTGTCAGCACCCAGGTTATGGGGGGGGGGGGGGGGGGGGGGGGAAA
>KL285342.1:15181-39035 GCA_000699545.1 Podiceps cristatus
CAAAATCCTGGAAAACCCTCCTCCATTCTCTGGAATCTGTGTGCAATGAATCTGCTTTTCCCAGGCAGCTCTCCCTTCTTTCTTTATCTTACCTTTTAGTGAAAAAAGAGCAACTAAATCTCCCAGGTTCTGTATTTAGTTGGGATTCTGTGCCACAGCAGGAAACATCAGTGTAATTATATCGGCAGCACACTCGTAAAATTTGTGTAGCTACACAGGAAAGAGCTGCACACCCTTAGTGATGCAATGAAATCACCCCCTCAGAGTGAGACAATCTATAGCAGTAGGAGCATAATCATGCTGGTGCAGCCTACATTAAAGAGAAAATAGCTGTGCCAGCAGGAGTGTCACAGCTGTACGTGTGGCTTAACAACCAGCTGTACTGGCAGCAGTTTGTTAATGGCCTTAGACAAGTAACTTCAGTTGCTAAACCTAACAATCTCATACCAGAAGTTTCTGAACTACTTCAGAGAAATTCCTCCCCAAAAACCATAGGTATGAAGAGGAAATGCAAGCCTAAAGAAGGTACAAGAGGATGCTTACCTGAGCAGCTGTATGAGTCTGTTAAACTTATGCAGTATTTGTGTAGTTTCTTAGGAAACTAGAATATGACATTAGCTAAGTGCAGTAGCTGTGTGCTAGTGAAGACATAGGATCGGTATTTGGGAAAGTATTTCTTGAATATACTGAGTTTGGGAATAAAGTTACAGGGCATTGCCCAATTACTCTATTTTTCAGTGTGTTATAAATGAGGAACTACTCTCTCTTGAAGCTTTATCTTATGTTTGTTTATTTGCCATAAACATGCAACAGACAGTGGGTCTCCCAAATAATGATAGGTAACTTAGTGGTGTGAAATAGGGAAGCATTGTTTCTGTAAACCTGTAAAGAAGTGGGTAAGTATGAGCTCTAGAGTCATGACCAGTCCCTGGATTCATGGACCAAACATTTTGCTTGGTTTTTTACTATGAAGCAGGAGCTGATACTGTATACAGGAACAGTACCTAGAGATTTGCTGTGCTGGACAGCACTGGGTGCTTGTACCCAACTTTTTGGGTGTCTAGCACCATGCTTTTTCATTTCCTGTGGTCACTGTAGTCCTCATCAGGCTTCGTAACATCTCACAGTCTCTGTTGTCTTTGGTCCCATGCATGCCGTCTTCTTCCACTGCCTCTGGTACCACCTTCTCCCCTGCCCCAGGCACGCTCTTTCTTTCTTGCTACAAACAGACAGTGCTTTTAATGAAGTTAGTTACATAATTACTCAATATGGTTGTACAACCATTTATTTACATTCTTCCTCGGGTGTAACAGAACAGTGATCAGGACATCAGGGGACTTCAAAGATTAGATTTAGATGATTATTGTGATTTGTTCTAGTCTTGCAATCTGTGGACATTAAAACATCCATGTGCCAGTGTCAGTCTGTGATTATATATTTATATGAACACTGCACTGCCACCTACTGTCATGGGAAATAAAAGGAGAATTTGGTCCCTTTACAGATTTGTTATTATTAGGTTATTACAATGTACATATATGTACAGTAGACAAGTAGTGTGCATATAATATACATTGTAATGTAGGTTATTAATAGTGTGCAAGTACAACAACCTAAATGGGTCATTTGGAGTCAATGTTGGTGGTCTAAATCTGGCTGATTTACTGATGATTTTTTTTTTTTTAGTTATTATTATGTTAAGGTTATTTTTAACCTCTTTATGTATTTAAAAGAACATTGAAGTCACAAGAATTCATGACTCTACTTTAAAAAAACCCTAAGACTGCATTTTTAAGTAACAGATCAGATCTGAGTCTTCTGTAACTATACATTGGTGCTGTCTATGCTTAAGCTTAATGTGGGTGTATGGACATATATATGTACAAAATGCATATTCTGGCATACTTTCAGTCTTAAAATCTTTGATTATTGTACTAGTTTGAACGACATTCCTTATGTTTTTCCTGCTTACTTCAAGGAAAAAAAAAAAAAAAAAAAACACCACACACCAAAAAACCCCAACAGCTACCACATGATGTCACTCTAGTCCCCAGAATGAGCAAAGTTCCCTTGTCCTGGAACTGCTGCTAGCATCATCTGCTTTGGAAATAGGAGAGTAAGTAAAGGCAGTTTGTATTCTAAAGGAAAAGGCTGAAGCTGCTTGGAAAAGATACTGGGCTTAGGTCTGCAGATCTGACCTCCCAAGGGTGTCTGCATTGCAAGACAAAAGAATCCTGGATGGGTCTTGTGCAAGCTCAGGCTTACCCAGCTGGTGAGGGGAGATGAGGGCTGCGGGGTGCCCGTAGATCATCCCAGCCCTACAGCCAGCATGCAGCCAGTGTCCAGCCATTGTCTGTGGAGATGAGACGCTGCTGAGCGTGATCTATGTCTCCATGAAGCTGCACTACATTCCCAGAAAAACAAATTTATTTTTTTTTTTACTGACTGTGAGCCCCCTTAATGATCTTATGCCCTTGCAGATTCTTATGTCATATATATACTTAGAGTCATATACTGCTTGCAGTATGGCACAAGTGTGTGACAAGTACGACAGGGATGTTGAGGTGTAACACAGAAACAAGCCCCTTGGAAAGTATTATTTCCAGGCATCTGAAAAGAAGGGTCAAATACAGGTATGTTTATGCATATGTCTATATATATGTATGTTTATACATATATACACACACCCCCCTCTAAAGAACAGGCTCATCCTTTTAATTAGATTATACAGAAATCCCAAAGGAATAATAAAATTTTTATTGTGACTTATCTGTTTCTTTTCCCCTTAGGGTTTGCTAGATTATGTGCTGATCCCATTACTTTGTGTTTCTAATAATAGATGTAGGAAGTAGGAAAAATGATAATGGTACCATTGTTGCAGGGAGGCTACCTCCTTCACAGTATAATCCACCCTCACCACCACCTCCACCAGCAGCTACTCTTCAGTTGGAAGACATGGTAAGCCTGTAGCTGGAACAGAACTGTATTTGCTAGTGCAAAAATGAACTTCCTCCGTTGGTGCTTTTTAAAGATAAATGCCATAGCCTGTGAATTGAAGGAATCGGAACACAGCCTAAGTGTATAAAGAAATCTATGGGTATTTTCAGACTGCATTGTGTAAATGAAATGACTGGGGCACTGGAAATGACTGTGACTTGCTGTACTTTCATTAAGATCTTGTTTTTATTTTAGTGAAAATGCATTAAACTAATAAAGACAAGGTCACAATAATAAGCAGAATTTGCTCTTTAAGGTTCTTTCTGAAGAAAAGCTGTTAAGAGATTTTTGGGAAAAAAAAAATGAGCTTAATATAATCTGAAAAGAAGAAAGGCTGGCTTGACTTGACGCATCTTTTTTAGAAGTGTGACATACATAGACACTGAGGGAACTCAGCTTATTGTCCTGTCATGTCAACTTAGCCAAAACATTATCCAGTGGCTTAGATGTTCTGGACCTGCCCTGGAGTCATGCTGTAGATGTTGGCACTGTAAAAACAATTTCATGGTAGAGTACAGTTTAGAACAGAGAAGATGTGCTGGCCTCTCTTCCTGATTTTTTCATTCTAATATTATTAAACATTATTCACTCTTTTTCTATGGTTTTTTAGGCAAGTTTTTTCTAAGAAAAAAGTAAGAGTAGAGGTAAAATAACTACGAAGAAGTTAAATTTGGAAGGGTAATTGGAATAGTCAAAACACTATCTGAAGAGTAAAGCTGTATTTTCTAGAAAGTTGTAATCTTTGTAAACTCTGGTTTCATTCACAGTTTTCTACCCACCTGGGTCATACAAGCACTTCTCAGACCAGGCTAGATTCTGATTCTCCAGTAATCGTCACTAGCACAGCTGCAGGATCTGGTGTGGCATCAACTCAAAAACTGGTAACATGCTAAAGTTAACTCTTTTATTTTTTTAAGGCATAATTATAACAAATAGAGTTTGGGAATCATTATTTCTGCATTTTTCAGAGCAACACAAGTATGTAGTTAAGGGAACTCCCATCTGTTTCACAGAGCTGTGTGAAGGCACTAGCTTGCAAGTTCTTATTAATATTACAGAAACCTATTTATGTTAGGAGCTATTTAAATGATTTTGGGAGATGGGAGAGGGAAATGTGACAAAATGAAGAACAGAAGAGTGCACACACACTTATGAAGAGCGCAAGAGGAACAGCTGGTGTTTCACGTGTTACCATTTCCTTCTGGAAAGCATATGCTTTGCTTTAGCGTCCTGCTCTGAAATGTCTCTCTCATTCCCTCTTCCGTATTTGTTGCTAAACTGTCCTTTTTACTTTTCTCCACTGTCTTCTGCATTGCTGCTCTTTCTTTTTTGCATCTGATACAGTTTGCTACCAGCCATCAGAGATGCAGCATTTTACTGCATTTACACTATGTCACTGCTAGAAAGACTTTCCAGAGTGAAGGAAGCCCCTGCAGCTGTCACTTGAGCATGCAGCCAGTAAGCAAAGCTAAACTGTCCATGCTGCTCTATTTTTGTCAAATTAGCCTTACTCCCCTCAGGACAGAAGTCACTTGCTCAAGACGTTATCTCATACTAAGAGTGGAAAAAGATGCAATAAACCAGGTTGCAACTAGGTGGAACAAATTCGGTCCCATATAACTGAATTACCTGCAACATCCCATGTTCCTTTTAAGCATGTGGCTGGTAAAACTAAACAGACCTACCTAAAGCATTGTAAATACTATGTTTAGCATTCTTTACCAACTAATACTTAATTTATTTGTAGCCCATGGCGAAAGTAATAACGTCTGCTCAACAGAAAGCAGGAAGAACAATCACTGCTCGAATCATGGGCCGAGCTGATATGGGACAAAAAGCCAGAATGTGTGGTAGTTTAGCAGTGATGGGAGTTGCTCCACCCATGAGTTCAGTCATTGTTGAAAAACATCATCCAGTCACTCAGGTAAGTCAGAATTATGCTTGCAACAGTGTTCTTGTCACAGCAGTAATAAATAAAAATGACCACCATGAAGAGACATTAGAGAAGGCCCAGACTTGGTTTCTGTTTAAAAGGATGAACATTACTGTCCTTGGGCTGGGTGGAAGGTGCCGGTGAGGAGAGGAAGTAAATATTACCACTTTAATCTATTTCTCTTGTTTCTGTACTAATTATTTCACAGGTATAGTAGTCTTGGCTGTCTCTTTCTTGGCCAGCTCTTCCATGAGTCTTCCTCTTTGTAGAAGTGGTCAGTTGGTACAGCAATGTTTGATGTCATCACCAGGCAACCACAGTTTAAAGAGAAGCTTCGTGGTGTATAGCAGGAAGAGTGACTGAAGCAGAGGTGGTGGGGATACAGATGAAACTGACAGGCTGAGCATAGCAAACCATTGGAGGGCACGGAAATAAAACTTTTGTCTGGAAGCAGTCAAATTTGTCAAGCCTGCTGCTTGTTGTATATTGAGTCTTACTGATTTATCCTGAAGAAAACACTGAAATAAGTGCATTAATAGTGTATGAAACCAGTATACTGGAAAACTGTAAACAATGGCCTAAATGGCCTAGACAATTGCTACACTTTTAGACCGATCTGAGCAAAGCATGTTTTTCACTGGAGGTGTATAAAGCAGTTGAAGATGGGGGTGTGTTTTATATATTTTAACCTGTAAAGTAGGATCTTGAGTTTCCTCTGTGCTATCTGGAAGTCCAGTAGCTCTTCAGTGATAGTGCCAGTACAAGCAGAGCTACATCAGGTCCTTTAATTTGTTACTGTCCATGTGAGGGATGTTCTACTGTCACTCATTTCCTGCAGTGAATCAGAGCCCTGCATCAGGCTGCATGTGGCTTTCAGGAATTTGGGTTCCTAAGCAGAAATGTATACTGAAGTTGAATGTTCTTATGGGGTTAGAGGCTTGGTGGGAGACTTCTTTCATTAAGAACAATTTCTGGATTCAGCTTCTATGATTGTATGGCAAGTAAAGCACCTGAACTACTGTACCAAAAACTGACTTCTGAAAATGTAATAAATGTGGCAGTCCTGGAGATATATTCCATATAATCTTTCTGCAAATGAATCCCTAGATGGAAGTCGATCAGATTGAAGTATTTCTTTTGCATTAATCTGACAGGGGAGAGAGCAGAATGACTACTGTTTATTGCACCAAGGTGGCCTTTTTTGGGGGGGGGAGAAGATTCATTGTTGTTAAATAAATGCAAACCTTTTCCTACCAGAGATTTTTCAGAGACTTCCTCATAGCAAAAAGAATGTTGGCATGACAAATTAGCACTACAGAGGAAAATTCTGCACAATTTGGTAAAAAACCAACCAAACCAACCCTGAAATAAGATGGAGGTGATAAAAGCTCAGGATAACTAGTTAATTGGCAGTTTAGTACTTTATGTTCCAAAAACATTAATTTTTATTTTTTTAATTTTGAGAAGCGTATTTCAGTTTGCTGGAATGCAAATCTTTCTGTTTAAACTACAGCTCACTCAGAGCTATTTTAATGGGAAGTTTTGGTACCATTAAGTTTTTTGATGTATCTGATTACTTTTCAGCAAACCATATCCCAAGCCACTGCTGCTAAATATCCTCGAACTGTGCTCCATTCTTCTGGTTCTACCACTTCGAGACCTGCAGGACAAGTTGGGCGAATGCTTCAGGGCCAAACACATACCAGTGTTCAGTCAATAAAAGTTGTTGACTGAGTGAATATCTTGCTCACCAGTGGGGATTTTTATCAAGGTACAATTTAAACCTCTTGCCAGTCTTTTCAGATTTGATGTAGCAAGGTCTAAAGTATGTATCATGTTTTTACCCTTTCTAAAAAAAATTTTTTAAAGTAAAAGTGCTTTTATAGTAAGCATCTGGAGGGGATAATAAGAACTTGAAATGTTGTTCTACCTCCAAACTATTTGAGAACTTATTTTATTAAGATAAACGCTTTTTATTTAAGTAACCTTTTGCACACTTTTAAATAAAGGATAGAATGTGATTTTTGTCTGAATCTCTTTGTTTAGTTCCAATGTTACTAACATCTACTTTCAAGTGAAAATTAAATTTATTTTTGTTATATATGCTTTCAGTTGCTTATGCAACTAAATGTAGTTGACGTGCATTTTAATGATATCCTACAACAGCATACTTAAATGAAGAATAACAGGGTGGTAGCCTTCACACCCAGGGCACGACCTGGGCCAGGTGAGGTTCTGAGTCCATCAAATTGTTAAACATTCTCATTTTCCAAGTTAATGTTGCAGAAATTGATGCATACCTGTCAGAATCTAACAATTTGTGTTCTTGGATCCCTAATTCCAAAACCTGGGGATTTAACAGTCCATTCTTCACTGTCCTGTGATGCTCTGCAGCCATGTCAAAACAGGTTGCACACAGGAGGGCAGTTAGGCGTAACACTTCAGACTAAGATGCAGATCATTATCTTCTTCATACAAACAGTAAGATTTAGTACAAAATAATGCTGGCTATATAGAGAGAGACAACGCAATTCAATTCTTCCATTACATGGTAAAACTATTGCTGTTTTCTTACAGAGAAGACTACAAAGATAGACATTTTGCATAGTTTTTCAGATGTGAAATATACTCATTAATAAGAAAACCTTTAAACATGTTTAGCAAGACACTACCAAGTATTAATTCAAGACACAAACAAGAAATAGGTAAATAACTGCTAAATGCGTTAAGTATTAAATATCAAATGTTCTTTTTTGAGTATGTATACAAGGTTATGCTAACATAGAAAATTCTGCAGCCAGGCACACATGGTTTTAGACATGACATTCTTGTGTATTTTTACTACATAAGTCAAATGCTGAAGAAAGACTTGTCCCAATCCTAGCACTAATTAAACAAGAGAAAAGCCCTCTTCACACAGGTACATTAGAATCCTAGCAAGGATTTATAAAAAGTTGAATCCTAAATGAGACGTATTTCTGGAAGTGTTGGCTTATACACATAATTTTGATTTATCAAACTTGATTTCTTGAAGGTAGAAAACATTTCCATTTCACGTCAAACACAAAATAGCTTAATTTGCAGTTCCAGTGCAGAGTTGGTGTATCAGTGTTAAGCCAGGTGTAGAAATTGTAGGGGGATGTTTCTTGTTTAGCAGTATAGTCATAAATTACCATCCAGCCATTCACTCTTAAATTCTTTAAATCATTGTATAGCAAGCATATGAGAAAGAACTAACCAGTATTTCAGGAGCGCAAGTTCTTCTAGCATGGAAGAAGTCATACAACTTTAAAATAGGTTTTTCTTTCCAGAAAAGATTGTATTTGAAAATTTCTTTCCATCTGGCATGTAATGCCATGTTTTATCGATGAACTCATGACATTGCGCATTTTCTGGAGTCCATGTCAGTGCCCCTTGCAGCTCTGATCTTCTCTGTAAAGTAAGAGGAGAAAACGCTTGCTTGACATGCTCTACGTTTTACAAGGTCAGACTAATCTAACTGAAGGATGGCCAATCACATTTTAACCATGTTTGCAGGACAAAGGAGGGAGGCAAAGTTGGCTCATTTTTATCTTCCTTTAGAAATCTCAAGTCTCACTTCAGCTCTTCCTGAAGCAACCTCACCCCTCAGCAAGGGCAGATTCCCAGAAAGGAAGAGTGTCCTCCCATTCCGCCATGGTCACACCTTCCCAGCACCAGCAGGGACCTCGGCACTGCACTGTCGCGCGGAGGACGGTGTAACGTGCTCTGTACACCACCACAGCACAGCTTACCAGCTACAGGCTGAAGTCCTGCTTCCACCAGATCCTCATAGATATGCTTGATGGGATTCTGATGAGCCAGCAATATACCATGTAACCAGATGAGCAACGTTCTGTTTCCATGTTCCTTGTAACTTTTTTTCCCTGCGCAATACACAAAGCATTTCTGTTCCGTGTGCTGCAAACAGTGTATTTTGTGCTTTTGCACTCCTAGAGTTCCAAGAGGTTTTAAAACCTACTCATTTACTCTTAATTCTTTTCTTACCTAGAAGCAAAATGAAGTCTGAGACTTACAAAGGTTTAAAAAAGACCAAACAAACATTCCAGTTTTATCCTAAGGCTACTGTTAAGGTGGGGGAAAAAAGCTAATATATTTACTTTTTTTCTTTTTCTTTCATTTTTGGTCAACATGTGGAAATATACCCTGGAGTAGTAGTAAACATGCTATAGAAATACTGCTTTCCCAGCACATGAGGTGCCTGAAACCAGAAACTGCTGTTTCACAGCAGCTGTGAAGACAGTGTGAACAAGGGCTTCCTGTGTCATGAGGTTCGGGGTGACCTGCAAGACCCTTCTGTGCTGCTCACTGCTCCTGTCTTTGATTTCCAAAGATGAAGGTTCCTTCAGGCCAAGGGGGAGAACAGAGGTGGCCTATATTTCTACAGCACCGCTTCCCAGGAACCAGGCTTGTATCCCTTCACTGCTCTTCTTCATAATTTAAGTAAGAGCAGTACAGACAGTGTCTATCTGTGATACATAGTTTAAAAAGCAACTCTGCCTTGGCTTTTTATAGCTTATCTATTACGTCTAGCCACTCAGATATTGTTACCTGTCCATTGTTCTTCAATAGCTTTAATTTGTTCATCCGTGAACTTCCAGAACAGGGCCAGTTTTTTCCATTCCTGGGGTTTTAACTGGTTGTATGCTAGATTCCACAGGGAGGAACGGATTTGCTTGGTCTGCATGCTATGATCTTGTTTGAAGGTCAAGTCAAAGTCCAGCATATCTTCACGATGAGCTAGATGTTCCTGAAAAAGAAAGCAGATGATAAATTTTGCAATGAAGCTGGGAACCCTCGCTTAGGGAGCAGTAACCGCTGTGTCCTGTACAGCCATATATAGCTCCTAACAGGTGGTTTGCTCAGTGCGGGTAAAGGAACCATAGAGCTAGTAGGGCTCTTTGGAAGATGTCTTAGCGTGGATGATGTTATTACAGTCTTAGTAACAGAACAGAAACAAAGACCTTCTGTGTCTCACTAAGTTAAATGCAAAATAAACCACTTTCTTCCTCTGGCACTTTATACACAAGAGCAAGTAACAGCAAGGACTATGCCAGCACTGCTGTGCTCTTGGGCATTGTCTACTTTATACGTCATGTTTTGAACATGGTTGGGTTTCAGCCACAGTTCTTACTCTTTCCTCTTGCTTCTCCACGTGCTCACCTCTCCCTGAGGAGAGGCTAAGCGCCATGGGCAAGCTGCTCCTGCCTCTGCCCCGTCAGCGCCACTCAGCTGAAGCAGGGACTGCCAGGTCACTTGACGGCAGCGTGAGCCATGGGGTTTAGCATGCAGAGCCCGTTCAGCAAAGTGCCTAAGCAGCAATAAGCATGTGCGTGTTCATCCTGCATCTAGTTTTGTTGCCTGTATAAGCAAAATTGGGTAGATACCCAAACTGCAAGCATTTTACCCTCCAGATTAAAAGTGATGTTGCTGCTATACACGTGGCTCACCTGAAAGAGCAGTGGTGGGGTTGCTTCTTGTTTGGGCACCTCTGCAAAAGTCATGTCTAGCAGTGATTTTAGCGCTAGCTGAAGTGTGCCCAAGGAAAAGCCTCTCTGTTAGTGTTGGTACACTCAAACTACCTTGATATTTAATTTTGTTTACATGATAGTCCTGTTTCAAACTGGTCTCCAAAGGGAAGAATGTCTTCAGGAAGTTGATAGAGGATTACAAAGCAGATACTAAGCAAAAAAGGAAATGGCAGCATGCCACATTTGAAAAGTGCTAAGCATAAAATACTCCATTCCAGATTAAATTCAGAAAAATACAACAGCAGCCTTATTTCCTAACCTCATGAGAGTCTTCCAAGGGGGGAAAAAAAAAAAAAAAAAAAGAAAAAAGAAAAAAAATCTTAATTCCGTAACTAAGCATTGTCATGTATGTTTGATTCCATTTTTCTGATGCAGATGTTCTTTCACCTTGCATGTGTCAGGAAGCATGAGGTTTAGGACATTTTACAGTATAGCTTCAGGCTCTCCTTGTTTCAGTGTTTTTCTTCTGAGGTTAAAAAACAACCCAACAAAAAACCCCACCCAAACCAAATGGCACACATGCATAAAAACAACCACAAGCAAACAAACAGCAAAACCTTTTTCCTCCTCCTTTTGCAGCAGCACAGCTTCTCTTTGCTGCTAATTGTGTATCTAGGCAAGGGCAGGGCAGGACAGTAACAGCAGCCCTCAAATCCAGTCAAAAACAGCCTGGGCAATAACAGGGAAGTAAATAGAAAAAAAGGGGAAACAGAACAAGACACTCACAACATTAGTGTTGTGCACTCTGTTGCAGCAACATGACGTTTCCTTTTGTAACTGATGCCTTGCCACCGATGGTAAGTCAGGTCAGTGTAACAAAACGTTCTTGCAGTAACAGTTCAAAACGCTGTGGTTTCCCATATGGTAACACCACCCGAACAACATCATATTGCGTAACTGTAAGATCTACGCTGCTCCCAAAGGCTGTGCTCTTACCTCCAGGTTATGGCTTACGAGCACTTCTGTTTCTGTTTCCCACCGTCTGTGGAGCTCTTGTAGAAAACCATCTCCTGAAACATCTTCTCCTCAGGCAATCAGTGAACAGTGCCGAGAGGTTAGGAGCATTATGGGCTCACTGCTGTCAGGCTTGTCATGTCTTCTCTGGCAACAGATGACTTCACTTCTAATTGCCATTTCAGCCAAAAGAAACACTAAGGTACCTGAGAACTCCAGCTGAACTGGCACAGATCAAATATGCACAACACGGGGAGTTCGTGGAGGTGTTTTTCATGATCATTAACCTAGATCTGTGATGTACCAGCACAATGCCCTGCAACATTAAGTGTCACGGATTTGGACACACAGTACTGGAGTGGGGTGGTAAAGGACCGGCTCATTCCCGAGCCTGCCCTCGGGCCGGACCAGCATGCTTGTACAGCCCGGGAGGCACTTGGCCAATGCGGCAAAGCAAACACTCCCTAGCAGGAACCAGGAATGAGAATGAAGTTACAGGTTTCTGTGGCAGCTCAGCAATGAGAGTGCAAGAGCTGACGGTCAAGTGAATTCCTTTTCCCCAATCTGCTAGCCCTGGTGCTCACAGCACTACTTGCTCTACATAAATAGTGTTAGCATCTTCCTTCTTGCAGGTTTACGGTGGATGCTACAAGAGATGGTTTTTACTGTCTCACTAGGGCCAGTCTGTAAACAAATAGTGTATATGAGAGATTGGGGATTTTAAACTGTATTGTGTCAAAATCCAGCAAATTTAATCAATTCTCAGAGAGCCCATATAAATTGGCTCCTAACAAGAAAATTGAGCAAGCCAATGCAAGACTGATTTATGGAGCATTAATATGCCCTAAAATGTACCTCCACCATCCTATGAAATAACCCCCTTTCATCAAGCATGTAGGTGTAGCAGGTTCTTCGTGGCTCATTGCTACAACTGTCATTGATGGAATAAATAAAACTTTCTCAGAATTCTAAGTAAAACCCTGGATAAGACCCCCTGACACCAGATACCCTGAATTTTCAAGACCCATTTGGGCTGGGTCTGAGTTTTAAGGCACATCTCTAGAATGGTCCTCCCCCGCAGCCCAGCTCCAAATACTCCTTTGATTTTAAGAGGTACTAAGCTTCGCTTTACTTACGCAGACACTTACTGCCTATAGAGCATGTACAGATTCGTAAGTGACATGGGATAGTCAACGCTGGCCAAAGTAATTGTCACCTACACTTTAATGCATCTGACTCTCAGCCTTTTAGGAAGGGCCATCGCTAAGCAGCCTACATTTAAATAGCAACCAGGGAAAAAAGGTTGGAAATTCAGGCAATCTGAGGTCAATCTAAACCATGCCCTTCACACTTGTTGCCTGCTTCTTTCCCATTTCATTGATTGTGCCTTATAATTAACACACGTAAAACAGAAGAGGGAGCTCCTGCCAAAGCAGCTGAGCCCTTACTAGCAAAGGAGTAACAAATGCCTGCACTCCTCCATTTTTCAGTCACAGATTTTGCTGTAGCAAAGGACACAGGGATCAACATGGGTTTGGGTTGTCCCAGCCCTGATGCTGATGGCACGGTTCAAATTTGGGCCAGAATCTGCCTCCATGTCTTTTGTCTGTGTGTAGAGCATGACGCAGGAAAACGGTGTGATCTGTGTGCAGTTTTACAGCTAATCAGGAGTAAAACCTAGAGACCTTCCCGTTCCCCATCCTGACCTCAATTCATCAAGGCCAGTCTTGCAACCTGCCAAAAGGAACCGCCTCAGGCAAAAGGCGCTTCAAGATCAGAATCAGTTTTTCCCTTACGGTTCTCTTCAGTGTAAAGAAAGATGTCTCTTACCTTTTTTGTGGCATAATACCTTTCTGCTTTAATGATCATATCTACAACGAGGGCGTGATTGCTCCTTGATGCCACAGCTAGTGCAGTTTTTCCATGCTAAAAACAGAAATAGTCAATCAGAACATTATCTCATACATATGAACAATACGTATATCATAGAAGAAACACAGGAGTGACATTTACAGGGCCTTATCCTTTTTTTTTTTTTCCCAAGAAAATTTATTACTACAATTTTACAGCTTCAGGGTAGCTACAGTCAAAGTTCTATACTTTGCATGAGCTGTATCCCCTCAGCCCAGAGGTGGTCAATTTTTTCCCACACTGAATTCCTCCTAAAGAATTCTTGGTGAGGTACAGCTGCTTTCAGGAACCTCCCGCGCTCAGGCTGCTGCGTCCTTGTACTGAGTACACGCCAGCTTGCGCTCTCCAGTCACTGCTTCCAAGTTTGTGCAAGCCCGGGCGTCCACAGGCTGAAAACTACCACAAATACAGTCCATTCCTGCGCTACGGTTAAACTAGCATTTCAGACGGATAGGATGGCAAAGTTGGAAACCTTCAACTTTAGGGGCAAACCTGCATCTTGTTTTGGATGGTAAGAGAAGCTGGCTCACAGAATGAAAAGAGGGTGTGGGAATGACTTCCTCATGACAAATGAAGTGAGTGCATCTGAAGATGATGTTTCATGGATAGCACAGGCAGTCAAGAGAATTAAAAGCCATTACGTTAATGCCAGCTGCAGAGGACTGCTCTGCCTACCTGAGCCCATCTCCGCTGTCAGCACTTTGATAGAAAGGCATCTCAGCGGCTCTACAGGGTTCTCTCTGCAATTGTCTATTTTCAGCAGATTTGCACTGAGTGGAGCTGCCTCAGATTTACATGTTCAGGGTATGCTCCACATATCAAGTGCTAGGCATTCTAGAAAATTAGACCTAAAAGAACTCAACCCCTTCAACATCAAGAACCTAGAAGAACTCAACCCCTTAGACCACAGGAGCAACCTGGGTCCCACCTGGAAGGGTGTTCTGCATTTTGCAGGGAGGTGGAAGGGTGGAAAAAGGAGCTGTTTCTGGTCTCCTGTGCTAGTGCAGGCACCACTGGCATCCTGCCTGTATGCCTCGCATGGCACACAGGGAGCACTCTGCACTCTGCACTGTCATGACCAACAATAATTGTATCTGCAGATAGGAGGAAGAAAGAGCTCCTGAGGGAGCATTTCCCGAGCTGTAACAGCTTGCAACTCGTGCAGATGCGTGACATGCTCTGGGGACTGAGGGCTCTTGCTGCTGGGGACAGAGACCAGGAAAACACTCTGCAATCGAAGCAGCTCCCCTTTTCCTGCCTACTGCTCAGTAAGGACAGGAACATTTTTGGCATCCCAGCACCAATTCAGTTCAAAGAGGGCTGTACTTGCAAACATTCCCAGCGGTGGCATGGCCTCAGGGGTCATCCAGCGGACAGACAAGGGAAAAGCTACTCCAAGAAATAAAACCAAGGCAGAAAGGTGACAGAACCTGTGCTGGCTCGGAGCTGTACTCTCATAACATGCCCTGAACTCTATCAACACTGCTGTAATAACGGGGCACTATCCATCCAGCCCAAAGGCTTGCAGGTGCTTAAGGTCAAAGCAGGCATTAAGAAGTAATTTTCTGTGCCTGCTCTTGGAATGCAAATAGGTAGGGACAATTTTTCAACGGCTAAGGCGCTGTCTAAAGGGGACAAGATTTCATTCTGGGTTAGCCTGTATGAGAGCTGCAGCTCTCATAGTGTAGGCATGACTGACTGGGAAGGCTTGACTACATCGCAGCATCTTACCTCAGCCTCCCAGAACACATCAACCCTGTCACCTGCACTCAGAGCCCCAAGCCTCAGGTCAGGATAGGCAAAAAAGAGATGATCGTAGTCCGTAAAGCTTTACTGCTCATCAGGACAGTTTTGTGCATGAAAAATTCTTTTTTAGATTACTGAAGAGCTAGATTTTGCTCACGATGAACACCAAATCTGTCAATTCAATCGGACAGAAAATCAATATGGTGGTGACAGTATAAAAAGGGCAAGCTCAGTCTTGCAGTAATTTAGCACAATTTGTAAAAACTGGATTTGTTACTCTGTCCTTCCAAAAGCATTTCCCCAGAGATTCTTTGCTTTGGTCTGTCTTCCAGCTATTGCCATTCTTGACTCAGTCTTTCCAGGCTGAACATCGGCCACAGGGTCTAAGCGCCCACCTGAACGGGTCCGGGACATCTTCTCAGGGACACAGCACCCTCATGTCCAGAACAGGGTCTAAGCGCCCACCTGAACGGGTCTGGGACGTCTTCTCAGGGACACAGCACCCTCATGTCCAGGTGGCCCAGAGTGCTAAAGGGAAAACTCGCCATCGCTGCAGTTAGTGAAGCTGGCAGTACCTGTGCCTCTCCTGGCAACGAACCTGGCCGCGGGTGCACAGTTAACAACAGCCACAGGCTGTTTTCCACTCCATAAGCCTAGTCCTTTTTTCCATCAGAGGTCTCTGGCAGCGGGGTTGACCCTTCGAACTACACAGCTCAGAAGTTTTACGGCTCTTCACTAAAGCCATTTCAGATCTCTGCAAGCTGCAGGCACAGTGATGTTAAAAGGAGACTTCCTTTGTAACAACTAACAGCTTTACCTAGGAAAGACAACTGGCAATAAGTGCTTCCTGCATCTCTGGGAAGAAGGATACAAAACAAAAAATAAAATCACGTAATCCTTGCATGGGTGAGGAATGCAATCTACCTTATCCGTCGTCTTGAGATCGCAGCCTGCCTTCAGCAGCACTTCCACCAGCTCCACGTTGCCAAGATCAGCTGCCAGGTGCAGAGGGGTTTCCTGCCTCTGGAATTAGTAACACCAAATAAATAGAATAAGCCAAACTCCCTCTAAGAAGCAGAGAGCTCACTATCTGAATCTAAAGAAGACTCACAACAGGAGACGTCCTTGGCTACAAAACACTGAACAGAATGAAATAATTTCAATTTTGAGTGATCTAACTGCCAGTTTTGTTTCAGGCAAGTAAGAACATCTGGGAT
Source organism: Podiceps cristatus (assembly GCA_000699545.1). Taxonomy (NCBI): domain Eukaryota; kingdom Metazoa; phylum Chordata; class Aves; order Podicipediformes; family Podicipedidae; genus Podiceps; species Podiceps cristatus. Next base: position 31,510 of record KL285342.1, read on the forward strand.
CTCTGCAGGAAAATCAGGCAGGAGTTCCAGCTGGCTCAGGAAAAAGTTGCACTGTAACCTAACAAGCTCTCTCTCTCCCCTCTTAATACAAGGTGTTTTGGACAGAATACTTCATGCGACTGCTGGTCCCTGCCCATTCTATCCTCTCGAGTAACCTTTTCCCTGCTGAAATTCATACAAAGACAACTGGATATCCATGATTTTCAACACTATGCTGTGCCACAGTCTGCAACAGGGTTTTATTGGCCAGTCCAGACACAAAACAATGATATGTTTCAGAAGTCTGTCTGCTCCATAACAGGTTCAGTGAACCTTAGGCCACACACACACACACAAAAAAAAAAAAAAAAAAAAAAAAAAAGGCAGACTGGAGCAACCAAGCAGCAGTGCGCTCACCTTGCTGATGGATGAATACTTGCTGCCTATCTCATAGGTTGTTCAGGGATGGGGGACTGGGTAGTTTCTACCTCTTTTGTCATTCCTGTCCCTTTCCCATCCTGCTGCAGGCTAGGCAGTTTCCCCTTTCTCTTCCCCCTTCCACCCCTCAGCAGGAGCTGCTGCTTCTCTTACTAAAGAAGGTGACATCCACCATTTCTTCTAGAGTACAGGAGCATCTGTACTTGAGGTCTGGGTCTCTGGTTAAGCCACTGATTGAGTGACCTTTTCAGTGTCCATATGGGTGGCTTCAGAGCAGGAGAGCTTCTTGGCGGCCCTTTGTGTGCTGCTTGATCAGGAGACCCTCTTTCTCTTTTGAGGGCACTGGATGGCAGCTCAGTAGGCATGGGCCAGGCCCCAACACAGCATTACAAGTTGCCATGTTTTCTCAGAGCAGGCAAGGCTCCCCTCCTTCAAATGGTGTACTAATTACCTGGGACTACATGCCTGTTCAGGCATGAAATCCCAATCTCTTGGAGGCAATAACAGTCCCAGGCACCTACCCAACTCCTCCCACACATCCTGCCACCCAAGGATTGACTGCCTCCCGGCACATTCCTTTATGGCGTTCCCAATTAGTTGTTTAACCTTATGAACAAAAATCAAAAGCAGGCTCACAACACACACTAGTATGAACAATCAGATTACACAGGATATTCAAAGAACTGAGAGGCCATTACAAGAAGGTGGGAGAGACCTATCCTGGAGGAGAAGAGGGGTAGGTGTCATTCATTCCTCTCTCCACAAAGCATTCTCCAAGGCAAAAAGGGGAAAGGTGTAATTGCTGATTTTCTCCATGAGATGGTTCTCCTAGTACTCGGACAGCAGCAGTATAGGGCCCAAGAATACCACCTTAGGCTCAAGGCCAGTGCTTTTATCATAATTTTCCCAAGCAAAGCAAAACAAAGTGATACACAACATGACAAAAGCTGAAAAAGGCAATTAACAATTATACGAGGTTTTGTATAGCAAAAAATGGATCAAGCAAGATAGCACCGAAGTAAATATGTCAGCATGCGTCACATGGCCTTTCACAGAGGAAGGTATCCAGTACCTGAGGGGATTACAGGACCACAGAATCACAGAACAGCAGGGGTTGGAAGGGACCTCTGCAGAGAACCTAGTCCAACACACACACACACACATCCCGCCCCGTGCCAGAGCAGGACACCCTAAAGCACGTTGCACAGGAACGTGTCCAGGTGGGGTCTGAGTATCTCCAGAGGAGGAGACCCCACACCTCTCTGGGCAGCCTGTGCCCGTGCTCTGTCACCCTCACAGGAAAGTTTTTCCTCATGTTCAGCTGGAACTTCCTGTGCTCCAGTTTGTGCTTGTTGTCCCTTGTCCTGTCATTGGGCACCACGGAAAAGAGTCTGGCCCCATCCTCTTCACACCCACCCTTAAGATATTTATAAGCACTGATAAGGTCCCCTCTCAGTCCTCTCTCCCTCAGGCTGAACAGCCCCAGCTCCCTCAGCCTTTCCCCATAGCAGAGATGCTCCAGTCCCCTCAGCATCTTTGTAGCCCTCCACTCTCTCCAGTAGTTCCTCATCCTTCTTGAACTGGAGAGCCCAGACCTGGACACAGGACTCCGGATTAGCCATGGTGGAGGTGGTGGAAGACAACTGGCACCAAGCAGAGACCAAACGATCCTGGCAAAGGTGGGGAAAACAGATGCCATCGTCCCTGGGTGGGTTTGAACCACCAACCTTTCGGTTAACAGCCGAACGCGCTAACCGATTGCGCCACAGAGACCTGTGGCCCCATCCCTCAGTGTGGTGGTGTGTGCTGTGGACCACTACTTTGGCCAGCTCTGGTTATCTGCTTGGTTGTGTCCCATCCCAGGTCTCTGTGCACCCCTGGTCTATTCACCGGAGGAGCAGAATGTGACACAGAGAAGGCCTTGGTGCTGTGCAAACACTGTTCGACAACAGCTAAAACACTGGTGCCTGAGCCAGCACTGTTTTGGTCACAAATCTGAAACACATCACCATAGCGACAGCTATGAAAAAAATTAACTCCATCCCAGCCAAGTGACACCCTGCACTAGGTTACCCTCTGAGTTCAATGCCATTAGGACATTTCTGTCATTTATTATACATTAATTGTAATGCTTGAACAATAATCTAAATATTTTCTGAGTATACAGCATTTTTCTGTCCTTATCTTGCACAAACAATCCCAGCACAGCATGTACCAGTGACTAATATATATGCATACATGCAAAAGATGTGGACGGAACTGCCTCTTCTTTCCTACTCTTTTGTACTCTGAGCTCATAAGGGAAAAAAAAAAATTATTTGAAGCAAAATCCACCATAATCTACTCTTTACCAGTAAAGTTATGTTAATTCCCAGTTTTTCTTACGTGATTTAAGGAGTTTATATCATGATTGGCATCCAAGAGGCTTTTTACTATTGGTAGATGATTATTGATGACTGCTAAATGGAGAGGGGAATTCTTCTGCTGTGGAGGGAAAATAGCAAACCATTATATTTGGGTACATTATTAGAAGTTCATTCAAACAAGAAAAAGGTTCTTATTAAAATCGACCCCTTGTAAAGGTGATATGCTGTAGCAGAGGCTGAAGACTGCAGAAAACACACCTTGAGGTGCAGAGTTACGCCTGCTCCTGCTCCTGCAACACCTACAGCAGAGAGTAAACAAATGCAACTGAGAAACCTGTAAGTGTTGAGCACACAGGGTGCATACCAGTGTGTCACCACTTCAGAATGTGGCAAGGCACTCCTCTTGGTATTCACAGCTGGGATGGGCTGCTACCCTTGGCCAACAACAGAGAGGTACGGGCGATGTTTCTGTTCCCTCGGAAATTTGGGTTTAGCCTTAGTTGAACAGGCTGCAGACAGATTCAATCCGTACTGGGTAAATAGATGTCAGAATGTATGTTCCAGGAATAAACTCTTGTCACATATTGCTGCCGGAAATATTCTTTAGAGTAAACTGACTTGCTGTCATATTTATAAAAAGCAAATTACAGCTAGTAAGAACTTAAAGTTTTTTTTATTTGATTCATGAAAATAACTGGGGCGCAGGTCCAACACCAGTCACAATCCAACCATTAGATTGGCAAGATCATTTTGCATGTTGAACATGTGACTCATCGGTTTCTTGTTAAACACAGCTTAAAATTAACTCCATAGCAGTGCCATTCACTGATGCCAGACACCAGTTCATTAGTGTCTTTATAAACCACAGCTATTTCTTTGGGGCTACAGGAAAATAAAACAAGCTCTTATGCAACACTGAAATAGAAATGTTTCCAAAACAAAGTTAAAATTTTACGAGTTACTTCTGCTATAGAAAACCAATGTGAACAAGCAGCACAACAACTGCCTGGTATTTAAAATAAATAATTTCAAGCATATCATAAATTGTTCTTCCTTGATAACGTCACAGAACAGGCCAGTGATCATGGCAGATACATCACGAAGCCCAGACTCTACTTTCATCCTGTATCGTAGAGGTGGAAAATAATTTCCTATTCACAGGAAATGTCAGAGGTAGGAAAAAGTGTAACACCGAAACTGAGACAAGATTTGAATATTAGGAACACTTCTTTCTTTTTAAACCCCCAAGAATGGTGGCATGCAGATTTTCAAGGCATATGCTTTGAGTGCAGAGGGTGAAAGCACTGAAATGTTTATTTACTTTTTATTTACCTTTATTCAAAATCAGTTACAAGTGTTAACTCTTTGCCCATGACAAAGTGGCACACAGGGATGTCTGCATTACTGCTGCTTAGTGCGATCAGAGTACTTTGCTCATCTTCTCATAATTCCCAGTCCTTGGCTTAGCCTGGATGCTGCTACAGTGTGCAGCGCCAGCCTGTCCAGGCACTGCCAGGGTTTCTACAACACATTGCTAACCAACATCCATAAACCGCGTAGGAAAGTGAATAGTTAAAAAAAAAAAAAAAAAAAAAATAGTCAGTATCATTCAGCTGTCCATCTTCCCAAGGAAGGCCATAAAAGACAGGACATGCTGAAAAACAGCAGAACAGTTTCATACACTCACCTTGGGTTTAGGGACCAGGTCAATATTCTTATCGATAAGAAAAGTGACCAAGGACAGATGTCTATTCTGAATGGCAATCTGCAAAGCACTGTTATTCTTCTGAAAGAAATAATACGGACAGCAAAAACTTGCATTTTTGTTGCTGGAAGAACAGCGCTAAAGAGAGCTACCAATACCATATAACTTCTCATTTAAATTTGTGTTACTATCCCCTGCTCAAAAACCCCTCCCTTTAATAAAATGGTATAAAATGAAGTGGATTGGCAGTTAGTGTGATATGTTTTTGTAAATACTGAAGGAACTTCCCATTTTTACCATATCGCAACAAATGTGGTAAACCCACCAGTATTTCATAGTCCTTTTCAATCTCTTAAGAAAGAGATAAATCACCATTATCAGCTGCCCTGCACCATGGACAATGACAAAGCCAACACGTCTCCTAGTCTGTTAGTTCAGTTCGACATTGAAAAAGCAAGTACAGTCACATTAACAAACTTTTAAAAATAAATCAATAGAAAATTTTCACTTAGTAATTCTGCTAAAGCAAACGATCTCAGTCTGCTGGAATCATAAACTTCTCACAGCAGGCAAGCCAAGGCCATTCAACAGATGTGAGCTGGACTGGAGTCCAGGAACCAGATGTGGAGAACAGGTTTGTCATCAGTTCAGTCATATACGCTGCCAAAAAAGAGGATTTTCAATTACCCTACCTGGTTACATCTCCTAGCTATATGTTTTACTATTGGACATACAGTAAATAAAAAAGCTCCACCACAGTACTCTGTAAAATAAATCTATACTATATTTCTTCCACATCAGTTTTATTCTGTTAGCACTCTCTCCATTCCCAATTCTATTTTATCAATTAATTTATTTCTTTTACCATTTCATAAAAATAAGCAGAGAAAATACACTGTCAGTACAGACAGAAAAGAGAAGATAGGTCCTTCCCACAGCCCAGGACATCCCAGTACCTGTGAGCTGGAGGGATACTATGTACATACTTGAGTTAAAACATTGATGTCACTCCCTGCTTCCAGCAAGAGTTCAGCGCATTTTTCATGACCTCCTTCAACAGACAAGTAAAATGGAGTTTCTCCATTCTAGACAACAGAGAGAAAATGTCTGTTCCAATTTAAGCCACGTGATTATAAGGCTGTGACACAAAACAGGTTAGCTCCATGAGACTCATCCAGCTCAACAGAAAAGGGGAGATGGTCACAAGAGAACACAGCCTGAATGCCCCTAAATTAACACTTAAAGGAAATGGCAACTCACTACACTTAAGTGACAGGTGACATTTGTGTGGACAGATGTACGGTAAGGTTTACAAAACAGATAATTATTTCATAAATACTAATAGCGCTCTTTTCAAAGAAGATTGCTATCAACAGGCACAGAAAGATGGTGGGTAGCAATTGCTGACATTCAGAACCAGGCAACACTGCCAGCATGATAGCACATACCCTAAGCACCAATTTCTGACAATCCAGTGCCATGGATTTCTGATGAATTTCCAACTCTAGTGCTAATTATAAGGAGCACTTTGAGCAGAAATAACCAGTTGCATATTTATTTCAAATCTTCTCACCCCCCAAAAAGTCACTATTATTCTGGTAAACTTAATATATTTTACTGCTTTGCTCATGCTGGGAAAAGAGAGACCCGTTTCTGCAGAGACCAGAACTTCTCCAGCTGGGCAGGAAGGCCACATCATTAGCCACGGCAAGGCAGGGGCACAAGCGGTGCAAGCTCTGTGTGCAGAAGCGACATTGTTAGACAAGGCTTGGAAACACGAGGGCTTCACGTTTCAGCGGGGCCCATGTGCTTCAAAGCTTGCATTAGCTGGAAATAACAGGCAAGCTGGATTAGAGACACCCCCTCGACCCATAAATCCATTGCTGATTAAGGAAGAGGACGGCCTTGGGTAGGAGTAGATGTCTCTTACTCATTTCACCGGCTGGGCCGGCAGAACAGACTGCCAGCCACGGGACAGGTTCCCTGTGGGCATGCCAGCCCACAACGGGGTGAATTAACTGGCCCAGTTTGTTCCAGCTGCCCCACAGAAGAAGCAGAAGACAAAAGGTCCCTTTGCAAACGCTGAGTTGAGTAGTTGGTGTGCATTTCCCTTCTCCACTCCTACTTTAAACCTTAAAATTAAGCTCATGAGTGCATCAACTCAGGGATACAACCTTCACAGCTAATATGAAATTTAGAAATACGCTGGCTGAGCTCACCAACACTGACCGGGGAAAGAAAAAGTGGGTAGGGGGTGTCTGGAGACAATTCTGTACAGTCAGGTGAGATCAGATGATCAGATCAGATGAAGGTACAAATCTGAGACCTCTGTGCTGAGGTGCTTGTGATGGTATGTGCTGGGTATGCATGTTGAACTGACTCAGTGAATAGCCTGAAAAGCACCAGAAATGGTAAAAGAATCATGTGGACAGAAATGTTGGAGGACGGGAGGCAAGGTGGAGGTTAGGCCCTCCTCTGTTTTCTTCTACCAGTAGTTAGGCAAGGGCATGTGAGACGGAGGGGAGGCCATTGTGTGAGGAACTAAAGACAGAGGAAGAGACATTGAAGGAGTTCACTGAGCTGAATTTAGAGGAGGGACAGTGAAGGGGGTGCAAGGGTACTAGAAAAGCAGTGGAACTAATGAAGTCTACCCAGTGCAACATTTATTCCTTTAAAATCCTATTTTTGAGTTGATTTTTCACATTTCTAACTTCAGCTCTTTTAGCAATTTCTGTGTCCTTACCTGATTGAGGTCATTTATTTCCTCCCACTGTTTGAGAAGAATTTCTACAACTTTGCTGTGACCATTTTTGGCTGCCAGATGCAATGCTGTGTTTCCATCCTTGAAATTACAATTTCAAATAAGGTATTTTAAAATGCAGAATAAAGTTGAAACAACATGCACTTAAGCACAAAGCCTTTGGTCTTTCCATCCCTCTTTTACCTATGTTGTGGTTTAACCCTAAATGGTAGCTGCACCACACAACTACTGGCTCACATCCCCCACCCCAGCAGGACGAGGAGGAGAATTAGAGAGC
>JMFS01121144.1:0-19396 GCA_000699545.1 Podiceps cristatus
AGGTTGGACGGGGCTCTAAGCAACCTGATCTCGGTAAAGGTGTCCCTGCTCACTGCAGGGGGATTGGGGGTCTGGGGGTCCCTTCCAACCCAAAACATTCTATGATTCTATGATTGAGTCACTTTTTCAAACACCATTGCTCATAATTCAGCACTGGTCTCTACCAAATCAAACATGAATATTATTTTTTTGGAAAAACTATAGAAGTTGACTTTAAAAAACAGAACCTCATCTGCCTATTGACTGTCAAAAGGTGGCCAGAGACTCAGCACTTCAGAGTCAACTCACTTTGTTAATAAATACAACAATTAACTTGCACTTTCTGTATTTATCTGTAACTATCTGAAAGATCAATTTATTCAGAGAACATTGTAAACTCAAAATGTCACCACAGTCTTACATTTTACACAACACCTGCATGAAGTCCAATCTTAATTAGTGAACATTAAGAGGCTGTAGAATAAATCCACAAGGATTACATTAATAAATCATGGAATCACACAACGGCAGGGCTTGGCAGGGACCTCTGGAAACCATCTAGTCAAGCCCCCTGCTAGAGCAGTGTCACCCAGAGCAGGTGGCACAGGAATGCGTCCAGGCGGGGTCTGAATATCTCCAGAGCAGGAAGCCCCACACCTCTCTGGGCAGCCTGTGCCAGGGCTCAGTCACCCTCACAGGAAAGGAGTTTTTCCTCATATTAAGATGGAACTTCCTGTGTTCCAGTTTGTGCCAGTTGCCCCTTGTCCTGTTTCTGGGCACCACTGAAAAGAGTCTGGCCCCATCCTCTTGACACCCACCACTGACGTATTTATAAGCATTGATAAGGTCCCCTCTCAGTCTTCTCTTCCTCAGCCCCAGCTCCCTCAGCCTTTCCCCACAGGAGAGATGCTCCAGACCCCTCATCATCTCTGTAGCCTCTGCTGGGCTCTCTCCATTAGTTCCTCGTCCTTCTTGAATTGAGGAGCCCAGAACTGGGCACAGCACTCCAGATGGAGCCTCACTAGGGCAGAGCAGAGAGGGAGGATCACCTCCCTCGACCTGCTGGCCACACTTTTCATAATGCACCCTAGGATCCTCAGAAGATACAGAAGGACAAAAGAAAAATATCCAATTAAAAAATCTGCTGTCAGATTGAAGAAAAGGTCAGTCCTTAAAGAAAATAAACAGTAAGTAGCTGGAGACACTTCTTTCTAGTTTATTAGCTGACATCAACCTGGTTTTCTCAAAACGCATGGCAATTCAGCTCGTATCTCATATTTCAGTGACCAAGGCTGCCTTTGCTCCCAAAAATGGACAGTGAGCACGAAGTATTTAAGTTCACATCAATTCTAGTTTATAAAATAGTCTGAAGAAAGTTACCACATGTATTTAGTTGAACTGAAAAGATTATCAATTGAACAATTCTGGCAATGATAAAAAACACAGAATCATAGAATAGTTTGGGTTGAAAGGGACCTTTAAAGATCATCTAGTTCAATCTTCCTCTTCGATAAGCAGGGACATCTTCAACTAGATCAGGATGCTCAGAGCCCCATCCAGCCTGACCTTGAATGGTTCCAGGGATGGAGCTTCTATCACTTTCTCTGGGCAACCTCCTCCAGTGTATCACCACCCTCATCATAAAAAAATTCTTACTTGTATCTAGTCTATATCTCTCTCTTTTAGTTTAAAACCACTATCCCTTGTCCTATTGCGGCAGGCCCCACTAAAAATTTTGTCCCCATCTTTCTTATAAGCTCCCTTTAAGTTATTGAAAGGCCACAAGATCTCCCTGGAGCCTTCTCTTCTCCAGGCTAAACCCCAGCTCTCCCAGCCTGTCTTCACAGGAGAGGTGCTCCAGTCCTCTGATCTCTGTGGCCCTCCTCTGGACTTGCTCCAACAGCTCCATGTCTTTCTTGTGCTGAGGGCCCCAGAGCTGGATGCAGTATTCCAGGTGGGGTCTCACCATAGCGGAGCAGAAGGGCAGAATCACCTCCCTTGACCTGCTGGCCACGTCTCTCTTGATGCAGCCCAGAATATGGTTCTGGGCTGCGAGTGCACACTGTCAGCTCATGTCCAGGTTTTCATCTACCAGTACCTTCAAGCTGTTCTCAGCAGGGCTGCTCTCAGTTTGTCACTGATCTCCATCTGGACATTGAGCTGTTAACCACTACCCTCTGGATGCGACCATCCAACCAATTCCTCACCTACTGAACAGTCCACCCATCAAATCCATCTCTCTCCAATTTGGAGAGAAGGATGTTGTGGGGCACTGTGTCAAAGGCCTTACCGAAGTCCAGATAAACGGCATCCATAGCTCTTCCCTTGTCCACTGATGTAGTCACTCCATCGCAGAAGGCCACTCGGTTGGTCAGGCAGGACTTGCCCTTGGTGAAGCAATGCTGAGTGTCTCAAATCACCTCCATGTGCCTTAGCATAGCTTCTGTGAGGATCTGCTCCATGATCTTCCCAGACACAGAGGTGAGGCTGACAGGTCGATAGTTCCCAGGGTCCTTCTTCCCACCCTTTTTAAACATGGGGGCAACATATCCCCTTTTCCAGTCCTCAAGGACTTCACCTGACTGCCATGACTCTTCAAATACCATGGAGAGTGGCTTGGCAACTGCATCAGCCAATTCCCTCAAGACTCTGGGATGCATCTCATCAAGTTCCCATAGACTTATGTATGTTCAGGTTCCTCAGGTGGTCATGAACCTGATCTTCTCTTACAGTGGGAAGGACTTTGCTTCCCCAGTCCCTGTCTTGCATACCAACCACTTGAGAGGTGTGGGAAGAGGTTGCCAATGAAAACTAAGGCAAAAAAGTTGTTGAGTACCTCAGCCTCCTCCTCGTCCATTGTTACAGGTTTGCCAGTCTTACTTATCAGGGAGGTACACTTTATTTGTCATTCCTTTTCTGGCTGACATACCTATAGAAGCCCTTCTTATTTATTCTTTGCATCCATTGCCAAGTTTGGCTCTGACCATGCCTTGGCTTTCCTAACCCCATCCCTACACAACAGGGCAATGTTCCTATACTCTTCCCAGGATGCCTGTCCCTGCTTCCACTGCCTGTGCATTTCCTTCTTGCCCTTTAGGTTGACCAGCAGGTCTCAACTCAGCCGTACTGTTCCTTGCCTGATTTCTTACACTTGGGGACTGAGAACTCTTGTGCTCTATGGAAAGCGTCCTTAAAGATCTGCCAGCTCTGCTCTGCTCCCTTGTCCCTGAGAGCAGTTTCCCAGGGGGTCCTATTGACTGACTCCTTGAAGAGCTGGAAGTTTTCTTTCCTGAAATTCACGGTCCTGACTTTACTCTTTGCCTGACCCATATCCCTCACGGCTGCAAACTCCACCAGCGTGTGATTGCTGCAGCCCAGGCTGCCTCCAATCTTGACGTCACTGATTAGCTCACTTCTGTTCATGACCATCGTGTCTAGTATTGCATCCCCTCTGGTAGGGCTGTTTATTACCCAGCTTAAGGAGTTATCCTCCATGCACTTCAGGAGTCTCCTGGATTGCCTACAGCTCTCCATGTTACTTTCCCAGCAGATGTCGGGGTGGCTGAAGTCCCTCAGCAGGACGAGAGCCTGCGAGCGCAATGCCTCCTGCAGCTGGAGCAAGGCAGCTTCATCAATAGGCTCCCCTTGGTCGGGCAGCCTGTAGTAGACACCAACCACAAGGTTCCTTTTGTTGCCTCGGTCTCTGATTCTTACCCATAAATAGTAACATATTTCCTTGCTTGTCCCAATAAGAATTCTGTTTGTTTCATCTATAATAGCCCAGAATTCAGTTTTTGAAGGCAAGAACAGTGCAAAACTTCATGTTTCCTTCAGATAATCTGTTCCATCACCTCCCTGCAACTCTGTTCAAGCCAGCTTAGTCACATTTTCACAGTCCTCAGCAGGCACAAAATATCCATTTAATGGCATTTATTACTCATGCTGTTACATTACAGCAACGCTTCTCTATGTCTCCTAACGTTTCACCCAGTCTGTCCATCTGGCCTTTTCTAAGCCCAAACTAGGGTTTCTTTGTCTTACAAAAGATATAGCTGCAAAGTTAGTCCCAGAAGTTTGCCATGAAAAATTAAAACCACATGCCTCCATCTTTCTTGTTTTCCTGGCGAGTTTAACTAAGCTTACAGTTTTAAATGAATCTGTAAGTGAGAAAGACGCAATTTGAAATATCTTGCATATAAAAGACAGATAACTAAGTTGGCTGCACAAAATAGTCAAGTTTTTAAGCTACCTACAAAAAAAAATACACTTTTTATTTTGCTGCTTGTTATTTATTCCTAATGTGTGACTTATTTTTAACTTTCATCCCCTTAATGCATTATGAAACTAGGTATAAGAAAATATCTAAAAATTAAAAAATCATTAATGCACTGCAGAGGTTGTCAGAACAAACAAGCACAGAAAGAGAAAAAATTATAAGTTAGACTACTTATAGTGACATGCAGTTATTTCACTTCTAATTTTTTTTATTATTATTGCTTCCCCTCTCCTCCTTTTTTTTTTTTCCTTCATAAATTATGAATTCCAGGAGGAAGCAGTTAACAACCTGCCACACCACCTGGACGGTCACAAGCCTATGGGGCCAGATGAGATCCACCCAAGAGTTCTGAGGGAGCTGGCAGAGGAGCTTGCCAAGCCACTCGCCGTCATTTATCAGCAGTCCTGGTTAACTGGGGAGGCCTCAGATGACTGGAGGCTTGCCAATGTGATGCCCATCTACAAGAAGGGCCAGAAGGAGGATCTGGGGAACTACAGGCCTGTCAGCCTGACCTCAGTGCTGGGGAAGATTATGGAGTGGTTCATCCTGAGTGCACTCACCAGGCATGAGCAGGACAGCCAGGGAATGAGGCCCAGGCAACACGGGTTCAAGAAAAGCAGGTCCTGCTTGACCAACCTGATCTCCTTCTATGACCAGGTGAATGGCCTAGTGGATGAGAGAAAGGCTGTGGACGTTACCTATTTGGACTTTACTAAAGCCTTTGATACTGCCTCCCACAGCATTCTCCTAGAGAAGCTGGTGGCCTATGGCTAGGATGGGTGTACTCTTCTCTGGGTAAAAAGCTGGCTAGATGGTTGAGCCAAGAGTGTTGTGGGGAATGAAGCTAAATCCAGTTGGTGACTGGTCACAAGCGGTGTCCCCCAGGGCTCAATTTTGAGGCCAGTCTTGTTTAATATCTTTATCAATGACCTGGATGAGGGGATTGAGTGCACCTTCAGTAAGTTTGCAGATAAAACCAAGTTGGGAGGCAGTGTTGACCTCCTTGAGGGTACAAAGGCTCTGCAGAGGGATCTAGACAGCCTGGATTGATGGGCCAAGATCAATCGTATGAGGTTCAACACGGCCAAGTGCCAGGTCCTCCACTTTAGTCACAACCACCCCATGCAATGCTACAGGCTTGGGGAGCAGTGGGTGGAAAGCTGCCCAGCTGAAAAGGACCTGGCGATATTGGTCAACATCTGGCTGAATAAGAGCCAGCAGTGTGCCCAGATGGCCAAGGCGGCTAACAGCATCCTGGCTAGTGTGGCCAGCAGGACTAGGGAAGTGATCGTCCCCCTGTACTTGGGACTGGTGAGGCTGTACCTCAAGTACTGTATTCAGTTTTGGGCCCCTCAATACAAAAAGGACATTGATGTACTGGAGTGTGTCCGAAGAAGGGCAACAAATCTCGTGAAGAGTTTAGAGTACAAGTTCTATGAGGAGCGGCTGAGGGAACTAGGGTGGTTTAGCCTGGAGAAGAGGAAGCTGAGGGGAGACCTTATTGCTCTCTACAACTACCTGAAGGGAGGCTGTAGTGAGGTGTGTGCTGGTCTCTTCTCCCAAGTAACTAGTAATAGAATAAGGCCATTTTCTCTCAAGTTGCGACAGGGGTGGTTTCGATTAGTTATTATGAAAAATTTCTTTACTGAAAGAGTGGTTAAGCATTGGAACAAGCTGCCCAGGGAAATAGTGGAGTCACTATCCTTGGAGGTGTTCAAAAATCATGTAGACATGGCACTTCAGGACATGGTCTAGTATGCATTGTGGTGGTGGTGTTGGGTTGAAAGTTGGACATGGTCCAGCCTTCGGGATATGGTCTAGTAGGCATGGTGGTGGTGGTGTTGGGTTGAAAGTTGGACTTGATGATCTTAGAGGTCCCTTCCAACCTTGATGATTCTATGATTCTATTGATATTTTCTTGAGGAAGTTTAACATTGTACAAAAAGTTAACAGCAATCCTAGCTTTAGCTATTGCTTGTCTTGCATGGCTGAGGATTTTCCCTTAAGCATTTCAGGTGTAAATGGAATGGAATATAGAAGTATGAGTTCACACCACAGACAAGATTCATCCTCTTGCTTATCTTGAGGCACCTGGTTTAAGCTACTTATTCAGGCTTCCTGCAGGAGCACTGGTAAAAGACATGTATCTTTAGAAAGTGATGAAACTTACCTGTTAGGATAACCTGAGAAACACTCCCTCTCCATTGACACAAAGCTGGCCCAGATGCCATGCTTAAGTTTCATTGTTCAAGTTAGGTGAGATAAAACCCAGCTAAAAGAACCCATAGGGTCATACATTTGCCTGCACATTTAAAAGTGTATTTGTGCTTAACAAACTACACTCACTGTCAGAGAAAACTAACTTGATGAGTTACACAGCTGCCAACAATTGTAAAGAATGTCTGGTTTATAAAATAGCATTCATGCATATTTACCTAGGAAAAAAGCTGTTCTCCCAGTACATAAGAAAAAAAAGGAAAGTTTTCAGTATCCTTTAAGAGGTAAAATATTTCTTTAATAGGTAAATAATAGGTAGATTTGAATAAAACTTGCTAAAACAAGAGTGGTGAAACTGAATCTGTAGGAGAAACTGCTTTCTGGAAGTCAGATTAAAAACTTCTACCTTGGTTAGCACTTAAGTAATTTCATAAACAGTTTATAAATGCTAAAGAGAAACATACCTGGCATCAGTTCAGCAGTAGGGAATATCTTCTCCTGCTTCATTTTGCTTTCATGTAATAACTCTTCTTTGGTTATTGGAAGATCTAGAACATCTCGAATTATCTGTGCCCCTTCTAGGGCTTTTTTACCCATGACCAAGGATTTCACATCCCAAGTATAGGTCTTTCCAAAACGCCCACAGATCTCTTCAAACACTACTGTATAGAGATGCTCGGTATCTGCCAAAAAAGTAATTAAAAAAAAAAAAAAATTAAAACCACGTACAGCCAGCTGAGCAGCCATCTTACAAGGAGGACCACATAAATGGTCACAGTGAACTGTCAGGAGCCAGAGGGCATATCAAAGTAGACAAAATTGCCCCCCTTTATTTGCAGAGAGGAAGCCAGACTTCCATGATCACCTCAGAGGTATCTAGGATTTTCAAGCTGTCATTTCTGTGTTAAGAAAATGTTACTGAGGATGAATGTCAATGAAGAACTATCTGGACCTGCTCTTTCATCACCTTTCTTTACTACAGAGGTTAGCAAGCAGTGTCTTAATTAAAATACTCTATTTATTCTTTGCATGAGAAAGAAAAGAAAGGAAATCTGGTACTTGGGGATGTTATTACATATTCCATGTAAATTGAAAAAAAAAAAAAAAGATTAAATTATTTAAGAGCATCTTTGAACAGAAGCTTCAGAGTGCCTTCAAAGACAGGGCAGTCATTACTATAGTGCTGCTGGCACCTCTGTATTTACATGTGATTAGTCAATCATAACAGACCCACTTGTATTTCCAGGGGATTTCTGGCAAAAGTAAACTTCAGGCTGAATTTTGCCAGTGAAACTATCAGCTTCTATGTCAAAGGTGGTTTTAGTTTTCAAACTATTTTTTTTTTCCAACATGAACAAATAATACTTCCTGTCTTTGCCCCCAGACAAATCTTTGAAAAAGAAGGTCAATAACATATAATTTAACACCAAAACAGGGAAGAAACGTCCTTTCAACTCTTGGCTTCGTTTCAGCAAAGATACCAAACAGTGCTTTTTCTGCCAGTCTGTTTATCTTTTAAAGCAGTCCCCTTTGAAATGCCAGCTACTGCTGTTAACCATGCTTTAATTTCCTTCTCATGCACGTCTTTGCCTTCTGTATCTCTAAAGCTATGTTTATTATTAGCACTTTAGCAATGAAAGGCAAAAGTGAGGAGAGAAAGTAGTTGCTCTTATGAGATTTATTTAGAGAAACCAGGGACTTCACTTATGAACATGTCCTTTGCCATGTAAAAATATTTTTCTAGGGATAATAGTGAAATTATTCATGTGGTCATTGCCCCACTTTCTGAATATATAAGAAGTATGCAACAGAGTTTAAACTTTAAGCTCTAACACAGCTACTATGAAGAAGACAGACTAATGAAAGAAGGGCAAAGCCCATGAACACAATATACACAAAAATCTTCCCTGCAGTCTGACAAATGCTCACCACTTAACCACTGGAATCTGCTTGTCCTGAGATCAGCAGATGATTCTGATCTGAAATCAAATGAGAAACATAGGGGCCGTTTCCCATCATTGCACCTAGCATCATGTGAACACACAGCACTGCAGAAGACACGCTCTGCCGCCTGCCAGAGTGCTCTTCTCCATGTTCCCCTTCAGTAACCAGAGGGACTTTGAGCCAAAACGTCAGCTAAAGACCCCACGTACTTGTCTGGACTGCTTAACAGTGCAGTAAATGGTTCACAAATGGTGACACTTGTAAATGCTTCTTAAACAATGACACTGAGGGGAAAAAAGCTGACAGTAATCCTGGCGACTCATAAAACAGACAGGAAAGGTATCACAATACTGTTCTGAATCAGTAGAATCACAAGCAACTGGGCTTTGAAAAGTGTTAAGCTGGCTAGCACCAGGAACAGAAAAAACACCCCAACAACTAAAAAATCCTCCAGTTTGATTGATACAGCCAGCTAGTACTCTGCAAGCTGAGATGGCGAATTAAGAATATAGTGTTTAAGATTTCACAGTTCTCTCTTTTCTTTTTTATGATAAACTGATTTTCCTTCTGTATCTCAGACTTACCATGTGAAGGACAAAATTCTTACCCTAAACTTAAAATTGAAACTGAAAACTAATCTTCATCCTAGTAAGTAATACATAGCAAGCTAAGCAGAAATAAAAGAAAACAAGTAATCAAAAAGTATAATTGTAGAACATGAAAATTTTTCTATAGGTCTCTATGACAATTACATGCTAACCTATTTGAAAGTGAAAAACTCAACTGTATAGCTAAATATATTTAATAGCCTCCTGTATTTTAAGTATCACATACTAGACTTGTGAATGTAATTTTCTTCTTAAAGAAATGCTTAAAATTGTCCTGATGACAAACCTAAAAATAATCTGTTATGCAATGTTGCAGTTTGCCAATGGAAGAGCACTCAAGTTGGAATCAAATCTATTAAAACTGTTAATTGTTATGCTATTCGTATTGTGTTAGAACTTAGTTTTCTCAGTGTTGAGAAAAAACCAAAAAACACCACAGAACAAACATACAAATAAAAACCCCAAACCAAAACAACACAACAAACTGGTCAACACATCACAATTGATAACTGTCAACATTTAATTTAAATGCGAGTTAGCGTCACATGTTACTCAAGCGTTTATAACAACATAAAAGGCTAAACAAGCATGTTGTCAGAAAGCCGCCTTTCCTTCCCTCTCCTAAATTATCAGTTAAAATAATTGGCTTACAATAACTCCAACTTTTCTTTCGAAGAGATCATTTTCATTTTGCCTGACGTCACGGCATTTGGACCTTGGACATCAACCTGGCTGCAATGAAAACTATCACCATCTCAAGATTTAGGACCTCTTGTAACGTTCATCCTTACTTATAAATATCTCAAGGGTGGGTGTCAAGAGGATGGGGCCAGACTCTTTTCTGTGGTGCCCAGCGACAGGACAAGGGGCAACAGGCACAGGCTGGAACACAGGAAGTTCCATATAAACATGAGAAAAAAATTCTTTCCCATGAGGGTGACCAAGCCCTTGCACAGGCTGCCCAGAGAGGTGTGGGGTCTCCTTCTCTGGAGATATTCAAACTCCACCTGGATTCGTCCCCATGCTTTAGGGGATCCTGCTCTAGCAGGGGGTTGGACTAGATGATCTCCAGGTCCCTTCAGACCCCTACCATTCTGTGATTCTACGTATTTGTAATTCCTGAGAAATGACATGATTTTAATTCTCATGATTGGATGATAAAAGCATAGAGGTGAACATTTTACTTGCTTGAACAGACATGTTTCACTACAGCACATGAATAAAAACTGAAATCTGGGGGGGAAAAAAAACATACACAAGCACACACACTGCAAAATCTCAAAGTGGAATCTGAGGAGACCACTGCTGAAAAAACTGTACTTCCTACATACACGTCTAACAGATAAGGACATACATTCCTTTTGATTGAAGACAAATGAAAATCTGTATGTCCTCCTTATAATTACACAGCACTAAATAAATACTAAATAACAATTCAACTTTAAGATTTCTTATTCCCATTTAAATGGAGGAAACTCAAAAAAAGTGGTTAACAAATATGAGGTAGGCTAGCTTTTTCAACACTCTAACAAGAAATAAACCATAGCACAACTGACTGATCATAGTTTAAGTATAGCAAGCAATCTTAATTTTAAACTACTATAAATCTACAATAAAATAAGAAATTAAACCTAATGCACATACATGAATATAACACATCCATGAAATAAAACAAGCAAGAGGAATCAGAAGTTCAATTCAAGTGCCTAATTATAGGCACCTACTGGTATCTTATATACCCTCATATGTCCAAGGCATCCACACAGAGCAGACATTAAAAAAAGAAATCTGTTCTAACCATGGGAAGGAAAAGAAAGCCTTGTTAGCCCCTGCAATTTGCAGTAAATGTATAACCTCAGCTTCATTCTCTTCTGTCTTTCAAAATACTCTGCATCTTTCTAGCCCCTTGATATATCTTGTACATGGACATTATCAGCACAACGTACTGTCCATCCACTTGCTACATGCCACTGGGAATGAGCAATATTCATTCCCTAGCGACATATCATCTTCTAGTCATTTTTACGGCAAACCTTCTTCTATATAACAAGCACAGTCAACTCCACTGGTGCTGTTTACAGTGTGTAAAAGCCAGCCACAAACACAAATAAACTGACAAGAATGACAGAGGCACTGGATTACTCAATTTGTGATCTGGCACAAAAATATACTGACGCATATTCAGAAAAGCCTACAGGTCACTAGGCATCAGACCACAGCGCATAGCTGGCATGTATGATCTGCTCTAGTCACTGCAGAGTCAGAATTGGAAGTGTAGATCTACCTAGGTCAGAAGTACAGCAAGCATCAAAGCAGTACCTAAACCTCAGCTTTATCAGCCTCTTACCTATACATGAAGGCAGCTTAAGACAGAAGATTCTAACTTCATGAATGAATGTGGAACTTGATTTTTTTCAGAAGGTTCTACATCTACTGAATTTATTAAAATTATTCTATTGTAATTCTAAAATAATCTCTAGTTTATCAAGGAGATGATGTTAGTAGATATGAAAGCTCATCTTAGCCATAGCTCATGTTAAACATTGGTTCCAAGTTCTTTGTCTGAATAACCCATCCCATCTTTGCATCAAGCTTCCTAGATGAAATATACGTATGATTTATCCTTCTGCTAGGAGTCTAAAGAGATTTTTAGTTGTGTACAATCAATACATTCCAGTAAATCAAAATCAGATCCTAGACACCTAAACTCTGCAAGAGGTTTATTTTGATGTGGGATAGAGATATAGTCAACAGGAAGAATTTTAATTCAAGCAATAGGTTTCTTGTCTCCATACATGTGAGGCAGATTTCGGTCCATATGTAAAGAGAACCATCTTCAATATTTAATTTAGCCAAATCCAAACACAGTTAGTCACTTTTGCCAAGATTTTGGTCCACAAGTGAGAAAATGTTAGATTTTGTCACCATCAATACTGAATGAACACACCGATGATTATGATTTTGCTTTTCTATCAGTCTTTCACAATATTCCTTTAATCTCTTTAGGGTATGCAATGTAAGAAGCCACACAAATTACTGAATACTTATTTGGGATACAAGAGATAAACATAATTATAAACAAGAACGTAGTTATAGAAGTGGAAATTCTGCTTTTTGCAAGTCAATTGGTGGCATTTAGCACAGTATAAAGTGTTAACTTGCAAACAAATCTATGCAATTGTTGAAACATGGGAGGCAATCAACATTCCAGAGATTATTAGATGCTTCTTCTGTTCTTGGAGTTAGAATAATGACATTTACATTTTCTCTCATTTCTGGATTTAAATGTAACACAGGCCTTTGTTTATTTTCCCACTATATCAACTGAGCAGTGTTAAAGAACACAGGATTTAAACACAGTAATGGCAAAACCAAAATAGTGACAGATTTCCCAACAGAAAGACTAACTTTGTCAAGTCTTTAATATCACATACAGAACTCAGTCCATGGTCCTCCAAGCTTCATGCTCACCTGCTTCAACATCAGCAAAATCACAAACTCATGGTTCCCTTCCCTCTCTCCAGCATACTAAAGATGTAGCTGATCAGCTCACTGACCAGTTGTGTCAAGCCTGTGAGACTCGGGAGTATAACAAATGCTGCAGCACTACTGCATGAAAGCCAAGGAATGGATGTCTCTCAGTAAAGCTCTGTGCTCTAAAGAGCTCCATCGTCAAGCCTGCCACTCTACAACACCTCTCCCCACAGGCAGTACATGCTCTTAGCTTGTTCTATTACAGAAGTGAACCATTGCTTGAAATATCCATATAACTGAGGATATGAGTATCCAACACTAGTACATTCATCACATTTCCAAATGGTGCATGGATTACCACAGAGTTTAGAAAACACCACCGCCAAGAAAAACCCCATATAACTATCCACAAAATTTGCAAGACCCTGGTTATAGTTTTCATAGAATCACAGAATATCTTAATTTGGAAGGGACCCATAAGGATCACCAAGTTTAAATCCCTGCTCCTTGCAGGACTACTTAAAACTGAACCTTATGACTAAGAGTGTTGCCCACAGGTTCCTTGAATACTGACAGCATCAGTGCTGTGACCACTTCCCTGGGAAGCCTGTTCCAGTGACTGACCGCCCTCTTAGTGAAGAGCTTCTCCTAATGTCCAATCTGAACTTCCCCTGATGCAGCTTCATTCCATTTCCTTGTGTCCTGTTGCTGGTCACCAGGGAGAGGAGGTCAGCACCTCCCCCTCCACTGTCCCCCTTGAGGAAGCTGTAAGACTGCTATGAGGTCACCCCTCAGCCTTCTCTAAGCTGAAGAAATCAAGTGAGCTCAGCTGCTCCTCGCAAGTCTTGCCCTCAAGACCTTTCACCATCCTGGTCACCCTCCTCTGGACACACTCTAATAGTCTGATGTTCTTCTTAAACTGAGGTGCCCATAACTGCACATTGTACTTGAGGTGGGGCCACACAAGTGCAGTGTAGGGTGGGACAATCACCTCCCTTGATGGGCACGCTACTTTGTTCTTGATGAACCCAAGGACACAGTTGGCCCTTCTGGCTGCCAGGGCACTGTTGAATCATATTCAACTTTGCCACCGGCCCAGTCCCCCAGATCTCTTTCCACAGGGGTGCTCTTCAGCCTCTCATCCCCCAATTTGTACGTACAACCAGCATTGCCACGTCCCAGGTGGATAATTCAGCACCTGCTCTTGTTAAACTTCATATGGTTGGTGATTACCCAGATCTCTAGTCTATCCACCTCTCTCTGCAAGGCCTCTCTACCACATAAGGAGTCCACAGCTCCTCCTAGTTCAGTATCATCAGCAAAATTACTTAATGTACTTTCGACTCCTGCATGTAGATCATTTATAAAAACACTGAAGAGCCCTGGCCCTAAAATTGTGCCCTGGGGAACCCCACTGGTGACTGGCCACCAGTCTGATGTAACTCCATTTACTATAACATTTTGAGCCCAACACATCAACCAGTTGTTCACCCGATGTATTATGGACTTGTCCAGGTGTATGTTGGACATTTTGTTCAGAAGGAGAAACAGTATCAAAAGCTTTGATAAAATCCAAAACCACCACATCTACTAGCTTCCTTTGGTCAACTAGATGGGTGACCTTGTCATAAAAGGAAATTAAGTTGGTTAATCAGGACTTTCCCCTCATGAACCTGTGCTAACTAGGACCAATGACTGTGCTGTCTCTCAAGTGTTTTTCAGTAACTCCCAGAATAACTGTCTCCTTAATTTTACCAGGCACTGAAGTGAGATTGACAGGCCTGTAATTACCAGGGTCTTCCTTCTCACCCTTCTTGAAAACTGGGACAAGATTTGCCAGCTTCCAGTCAACTGGGACCTCTCCAGACTCCCAAGATCGTTGAAAAATAATGGAGAGAGGTCCCACGATAACATCGGCCAGCTCTTTTAGTACCCTGGGATGAATCCCATCAGGCCCCATAGATTTATGCATAACCAGCTGAAGCAGCAAGTCTCAAACATGTTCAGGGTCAGCTGAGAGTTTATCATCCCCGCCATGTTATGATCTTCCAACACAGGGCTCCTGGATTCCCAGGGCTCATCATGTTGGAGACAGAGGTGAAGAAGGCATAAAACATCTCCACTTTCTCTACATCCCTTTTTGTGAGGTGATCTGATCCTTCTTTGCTGTTAACGTATTTTAAAAAGCCCTTTTTGTTGGCCTTCACAGTGCTGGACAGCTTGAACTCTCGTCAAGCTTTGGCCACACAAATTTTCTCCCTAGCGTTTCAAACAGCGTTTCTGTAGTCCTCCTGTGTCGCCTGTCCTTGCTTCCAATGTTCGTACACTTTCCTTTTCCTCCTAATTTCTAGCAGATCCCTGCTCAGCCAAGCCAGCCTTCTGCCCTGCTTTCTTGACTTCTGACACTTTGGAACTGCCTGCTCCTCCACTCTTTAAGAGATGGCTCTTCAAAAGCCATCAGTATTCATGGATCCCAACACCTTCAAAAGCAGATTCCCAGGGGACCATACTAACTAGCTCCTTTAGCAGCCCAAAGTCTGCTCTCCTCATATCCAGGGTTGAAGTTTTGCTGGCAGTTTTCCTCCTATCACCAATGGTTTGAAACTCAACTACTTCATGGTCACTATGAAAGTAAGCACAAAAAAAAAAGAAGAGTAGGAAACCAATGGCCCCTAACAGCAAACTTAGAATGGAACAAGGAACATCCTCTCAACCAAAAGAATAATCCAAGATATCACTACCCACAGTTTACCATTTACAGCTCCATCTCCCCAAAAAGTAAGGAGGAATAATACATTATGACAAACTACTGAAGCATAAAAATACAACAGCATTATAAAAAATGGTCACTGAGGGAGCAATAGACTGTGCCACTGAATAAAGCATGGTTCATAATTCATTCCCCATTCTTTTTCTATCCTTACCATTTCTTTCAGTGGGAATCTGACATTTTCTCCTTAAGATATTAGCAGTCAAAAAAGACAGATTAAACCAGTATAAGCAATGCAAAAGACTGGTAACTATACAACTGTCTCTGAAACAGGTCTGTAATTACAAAAAATAGCCTAAACCACCTAGAACCACTGAAGAATTAGAGATGGAGGCTCTTGAGGTAGCAAAACAATCAGGAAAAAAATATAATTTTGAGATTTGTTTTTTAAATAAATGACCTTTAGTAGACAACTACCTTGCAATTTGTGGCCAAAGGTTGTGCAGCTCCCTCCCAACATCCTTCCATTCACATTTTCACTACTGTGACATTAAAAATGCATGACTATGGTTACCTATGACAGCTAAGAGGAGAAAAACCAGTAGTTTAACATCTGACCTCAAAATGACTTACAGCAGCTTAGCAAGAGTGGCGATGACGAAGGCAGGCAACAGAAATTACTTTCTGCACAGTAGCCAAAGTGTTATAGCACTAGTTTTGAAAATGAGACTCAGCCTTTCAATCTACCCTTAGGACCTGCACCTACTTCTCTAACATCCAATGAAATTTTTGTATGCTATTATGTTATATACATACATATCCACATATATACATATAAACCATTTATACATTTGTATATAAAGCATATAAACATATTTTTATATATATATACATACATAGTGTATATAGTATTATGTTTTAAAGGTAAAAGCTGCCTTTTAAAGAATAAAACTCAGACAAGTGGTAGCCAGTGAATATAAATCAACCTATAGCCTGTTGACTTAAGAGATGTTGGTTCAAACCCATCAAAAAAGAGGGCCTCCTGAGGAGATGAGGAACAGAAATGTTCTGTTCTTTGCTGTAATATTCCCCCCATTCCTTCCAAATGAACTTGCTTATGAAGAAAAATGAAATCTAAATTTATCATCTTACAGAGACATCCACTTCAGTCACTGTCACAGGAAGAAATAGGCACTGCTTTTATGCATGCCTAACCAAAAATCTGAGCCATGCCTAAATTTCAAGACATGTGGTGCTGATGTATCCAACCAGGAAGGATGAACCTAAATACAGTCTGGGCCATCAAACCAGTCAAAGAAAATGCTGCTGCAGTCAGTATTCATGTCTTTTCAACTGATCTACTCTCATAACCAGTACCATTAAAGTTGATCTTATCATTAACTGGAAGTTAAAGGAAGATAAAGTCTCTATTAAAATAAATAGCAAGCATCAAATAATGGCTTCTTCAAAATCATAAGCTAGTTATAAAGATCCAGTTATTCAGTAAACCATTTTACGTGATTGATAAACCACAACTTCCAAAGATAAAGAAAAAAAATAATTACTATAATTGCTGAAAATCAAAATTACTGCTTCCAATTTAATTGAGGAATGATTTGCAAGTCATTATATTTTTGATTAGCACTTGAAAAATTCACTGAAATGATCCATTATTCATTTTAGTAGGCAGCAGGTAGTCTGCTCTGGAGCTTTTAATTTGTGCAAATCTATTTATTTTTTTCTGTTGTACTAGAATATTAATATAAGTACACTCCAAGATATACGAATATGTTACACAGTGATTACTTCACTAAGTCCAGAGAAACACACTGCCACTGGCTAACTCACTCAAAGTGCTGTCAGTCTGTTTGCCCTTCTCTGATATGAGACATCCTACCATGAATTCAAGTTATTGCTAACAGGTTTAAAAAGAAACTAAGTTTGATGCCCAAAAAATAATAGCTGCAAAGAACTGTTCCCAAACAATTATCACATATTTGTCCCTCTGGGCTTATATTACTGGCAGAATTCTTCAATGGCAGATACAGAGGAAGCCACTTTCTCATTCCATATGCAAAGAAACATTTTACTTCTATGGGGAGGGGAAGAAGCTTCTGAATAAATTCAAAAAGCTTTTAGTTTACATTAACACAGCAGACATATCTTAATACTATCTTGTATTCACATATGCACCTTATCCTTCTTTTTAATGCCACAGGGAAGTGAAAGAGACACTTCACAAATAAAACAAACACACTCTTCTGATGTGGAGCTGTAAACAAATACTCCACCACCAATATAAAATATCACATGAAAAAGTAGAGAGAAGTCTGTATTTCAATTCTGGAGCATGAGGGAACCCAACTTTGAAATAGCGGGCAATATATATGACTTAATTCAAAACTTTCTAAAACCATACTTACTAAAAAACATCAACTATGTGACAGCATCTCATTAGTTTAAAAATAGAAAAGCTATTGATTCATAGAACTGCTTTCTTAGGCATTCATGCAGGCCCTTAAACATTAAAAATAGAAGTACACAAACAGCAGTTGATATGGTGCCTACACAATCCTGCTTGTTGGGGCGAAAGCTATGGCTAGCAGAGGCATAGCTTCTTAAAATGTGTATGACAAGGCCAGTAACTGTTACACCGTTATTAGCATATGAGTTACTGCAACAAGCCAACAGTATTATACAAATACTGTTCTCATCCAGAGCAGCAATTACTAGCTCTGAGAAGGACAGCTTACAGCATGTACACAATGAAGTCAGCCTTCCACCAGTGGGGTATCTCTTCTCGACACATTGCAGTTCACTGATCTGACAAATACAAAACAGGGTTTAAAAAGTTGTTTTGAAATGAGATGTTCCAAGGAACTTGGATAAAGCTACTACACAAGGTAGATGAAACCAAAAGGGTCACTATGTTATCAAAATGTGCAGAAGAGTAACCAAATACATCTTTTTAAGACTTTCTTTCTTGAGGAACAGCTGTGAGAACCATAACTTTCCCTGAACAGACATCCCAGAGCTGTTCTGTTTAACACACAACCTAAGGCAGCAACAATGCAAAAAAGAATAGTCAAGAGCAGGGAGTTGTTTGACTTTCAGTGTTACATGTTTATAAATCACTTTCAGTAATATTGTCCAAAAAGTCAGTTTCCTAAACAGTGGAAACATTTCAAAAGACAGAATGACTTTAATAGAGAAGAAAAACATTATTTTCCCAGTGCAGCTTTGGACAAAGTTCTAAACTTAACTGCGTCAGTGTGTTAAATAAACATACTGCTACAAAGGAAGTGTAAAGAACTACAGATTAATAAAGCTAAACTCTTCTATCCACTTAAGATTTTTGAGTAATCTCTCTGTGGTGGTAACACCAAGATGAGAAAACCAAACACCATCAATACGCTTGATTTTCCAAGAGAGAGGACATTTCATCATGGCTGTCCACCTACATTCAAGAAGAAAGTGTCAGAAATACTGCAAGACCTGATCACAGTATCTCTTTCATAGCTGTATACCAAGAACTCCTAACCCTAACTACAATCTAAAATACAAAAAAGAAACAGACATTTGAGATTTATGTGGCAAGTGTGATACAGCATATTGGAAATTATGTTTTATGAGCTGTAATCACTGTCTGAAAACTGTGGATGAAACCTCAAAATCATGGTATTGATACCAATTTAAGGTACTTCTAACACCACACAGTAAGTGTAGACTTCTACCCAGGCGAGCCACAGGCTTCTCTGAAGTTGCATGACCACAGCCCTCGCCTCCCACATGGGGCTGAGGATCAGAGTAGAGGGCTGTTCTCACAGGGCACTGAAAAACCTCCCATGGTGACAGCAAGAGTTGTCCTACCTCCAGACTCATTAGTAAGCTGGAGGCAGTTCCGAACTGTCTCCTAGGTCAAATACAGCCTGCAGCCCAGAGAGGGACCACTCAAAGATAGTGGGCTCATGACTGACTGCACACAAGCTTTTTGTTTTCTAACACCATGGGTAGAAGCAGGGAACTACTGGAAGACTGTAATTTGTTTTAGACTATAATCAGCTTGCTTATAATTGGCACGGTGAAATAAAACCTTATACTTGGCCATAGAAGCTTTTAACAAAGCCCCGCTGAGCCCATAGAGAGATGGGTACCTAAATCATTGAATGGTTTGGGTTGGAAGAGACC
>JMFS01121145.1:0-29885 GCA_000699545.1 Podiceps cristatus
GGGCGCAGCCGCGTCGGCACGGCGCTGCACGGGCTCGCCGCGTAATTCAGTCCAGATGTCGGAGTGGGCCTACAGTTTGGTGATTGTATTTCGCTATTAACATATTTGTTTTATGACAGAGTAGGATCATTACAATTGTCACATTAATCTCTCTTTTTTCCCCTCTCCTATTAGCAGAGACACATTATTATTTTAATAAGGAGAAACCGGTTCCCTATGTCCTTTTCTAGTCCTAAAAATACAGACTGTATTTTCTAGAGGAGCTTGTGATTGTAGATTTAAATGTTGAACTAGAATACTTAAAACGCCCTAGGCATCAAGGACAAAAAGGGAGTCCTGATGCCCGGAGGAAGGTAGGGTGTTTCAGCTGAATTATAGCAGCGCAATTATTGATATTGTCAGATCTTACAATCTACAACATTATTTTTAGGCACCTGTCCAATTCACAAAAATATATCTAAAACAATTTCAAAACAACTTCACTTGAAGACCATTTGTTTTGGAAAAATATAAATCATTCTTCCATTTAAACATATTTCAGCACAGAGAGCAATAATATTTTATTTGTGTTGAAAGAAGGCAGGGGCTTATTAAATATTAATATGTGGTTTCCAGCATGGGTTAAAATTCCCCTCTTAATATGTCCTAAAACTTTGCCCAAGAGACTTCATTCCTGAGGGAGTGTAAATTTCTGCTTAAAGGACGTAAAAATAAAGAAAAAAATATATTCACAAGGTATAAGAATGCCAATATACGGGATGCTTTCTGTTCAAAATCCTGCTACATTTTAAACATTGGTGGTAATTAATGGCATGAGTTAATTAATGACGGTATATGACACCTGGCGCGGTGCTTTGCTGAGCGCAGGGAGGGTGCTCCTGGCCAGGGCAAAGGGACCTGACTCACTTCTGTATCAGGCTCTTACTTTTAAGCCCCCGAGACTGAGACAAACACTAGCAGTTGTGCCAAGGTCAGACTGTGACATTAAAGACTAATACTCCGTCTGTCTGTGGTCAGAGAAAGGAAAGAAATGGAAAATGCCAAGGGGTAGGTACCGGGAGAGAAAGATTTAGTGAAAAGAGAAAAAGCAGATCCCAAATCAGGGTAGGTGACGTGCAGAAGGGAGATCTGAAGAAAGGTGAGTGGGAATTGTGTCTTTTAGTCAAAGCCTCTGGAAACCAACTGTAAATTATGAAAACGCAATGGGATTTCAGCTTTTAAATCATGCAGGGACTTGGGCAACTAGAACACGAAAGTCTTTGAATCCACAGATGTGAGGGAAAAGCTTAAGGATGAGATTTTTTTCAAAGGCTCGACACAGAGGCTGGTGTTATTGAATATTTACCAAGACTTTTGATAGCAGAAAGACAACTTCCGTGCTGGTTCAGTGGCCATCAGCCACCTCTGGGAACGGGGGGCTGTGTGGCCCCCTGGTTGCTGGCGGTGGTCCCTGGGTTAGGTTAGGCTCGGGTTGGGCTGTGGAGACTCCGAGCATCCCTCCCTGCCAGCGGCGAGATGGAATCCCGCGGGCTGCGGCACGGAGGGAGGCCTCGAGGGGAGCCAAGGCTGGCTCTGCACGGCTGGCTGCAGCGCGGTGATGCTCCAGAGCAAATTAAGATGTCCTAGTCGGGTGTTCCATTCATTTTTGGGGGTGTTTTGGGCCTTATCTAATTAGAGGCTGTGAGACATCCTGAGACAGGAGAGAGCACTCATTTGTGAATGGAAGGGAACATTGTATTATTTCCACTGCTTTATACCAAGGATTTGAAGGAGAAAAAAAAAAATCTCCTTGAAGATGAGATAATCCGAGTGAAACAATCCTGTAATATCTGCTGAAAACTGCGTGCGAGACTGAATTGTGAACTTTCAAATGCAAACGTTTCAGAAGTGTGCAGTGTGTTGCCTCTAATTTAAATCCCCCTAATTCTCTTCTTGAAGTTTTTGGTCCTTTAGACTTAAAAGGCATAACTGCTTATTATTTGTACTTGGGAAACGAGACAAGACATTTATAGTCTCAAAATGGGTGCTTTTTTCTTTTCTTTTTTTTTTTGTTAAGGAAAAATGTAATTGCATACAAACCGCAAATCCCTCTAAATAATTCTCATCGGTTGCCTGAAAAGTCCCTTGGCTGAATTGTAAATCACTATAAAGTGCACCAAAAAAAAAAAAAAAAAAAAGATCGGGGCATAAATGCATTTTGGAGCTGTCTAGTCTGGGATTCTGCAAGGTAATTAAATCAAGGCGACTTTCTGATCTATAGAAGGGTCAATGTAACAGGGCAGGGCTTTGAACCATGGTCTCATTAAGACACAATTGCCGCCTTTGCTTCCCAGATTGTTTATAACGGAGGGCTTATTCCTGAGCAGTCAATAACTGGAGAACATAAATCACAGCACAGAAAGAGTTATACCCAGTTGATGGGCCAGATCCTCAGCTGGTCTAAATCACCGCTGCCCCAATGATGTCACCTAAGCCATGCTTTATTTACACAGTCCAAAGATCTGTTCTCATACTGTTCTCATTTTATTGGCTCTTATTGACTCATTCTGTAGGGACAGATTTTCATATATAAAATGAAGATGGAGGTAATTGAGGTATGCGAAAAATAATTTTGTAAAATTTTCAAGGGAAAATCTGCATCGTTCTCTTTCTTCCCCCTTCATTTTATTAAAAAGTAGTTACTATGTGAATTTTTGGTCAGCTCATAACCATTTCCCTGAAGACCACCGTGGTCACTTAGAACACTCACTTTTCCTAAACGATCCAGTTGGTCTTTGTATGATTTAATAGCGCAGCTTCCAGATTTTAATTAAATTTGGAAAGGACGTCCCCGGGCTCAGCACCGCCAGAGGCAGCGATGGCAGCAGCCCCCAGGTCCGTTATTCTGCAGGGGGATGTGCCCAGCGCCTTGGGCATCTCTAAGTCCGTCTCTCCGTGTGTGTGTGACAGCAGAGCAGCAACGCTGCTGTTTGGGAACCTTTCTGTTACCTTGTGCTTAACGTTGGGCTAAAACAGTTGCCAGAAAAACAAATCTCTAAAAATCTCTGAAGCTGAAGACCGGCTCGGTCCGTTGGCTGAGCACCGGGGCGGTGTGGGGCATGCCCAGCAAACCTCCCCGCAGCCAGGGAGCCCGGGCGAGCACAATATCTGCTGTAAGCGCCTGCAACGCCGGTTTCAAACACCCCTTACCCCGGCCCCTGAGGCAGGACAGCTTTGCTCCTCTCAGCCTCACCTCCGCATCACGCCTGAACGCCCTGGCATAGGCAGCATCACTCATCCAGCCTGCAGACCTCCTCTAACGAAACATTATTACTAATAACTAATTAAACTTACAAAAGATCCTTTCCGTTTTTGTTCCGGTGGTTGCTGTGAGTAAACCTGGCAGTATGAAGTCATTTTTATATGTCCTGGTTGGGTGTCATCATGCTGATGTCAGGACTGATATCACCAGTGTCCATATGGTATTTCTGAAGCTGGAGATCGATATTAAATACTGGATTTAGGATCCATTGACAGAGTTGTAGCTCTGACTGCATTCAACCTTCTTTGGCTGACAGGCGGCCAGAGGGGTTTTTCCATGTCATTCAGTTAAAGGAGTTTCCACTGCCTGGCTTTCTTCTTTCACTACACCATAGCACAGTGACAACATTCATTTGGGGAAAAAAAAAAAAAAAAAAAAGAAAAAAAAAAAGGTCTCTCCGAGGAAATAGTAAAAAATGTATGAAAGAGATCTCCAGAGAACAAAACATCAAACCAGCAAAGAGACTGAATGTGAGAAAACAGCCAAGGCATAATGTGAAAAATTGATGAGTAGAGCTGCAGATACTTGAAAACAATAAACAAGCAGAATCTACTTAATTAGGGATGATTGCAACATTGCTTCTCGGGGTTAAAAACTCTAAATTTATAACCATTCAGGATTTTGGCACTCAGATAACGGTGTGTCCAGGCATTTCTGTTCTCTGCTGTTCTCTTTGCGATACGCAGAAATTATGTCCACTATTTTTTCCATGAAAAATTACCCGCGTTTTATTCCAAGCTGTTTCACAAATCAAAGCTGTCGCTGCAGCGAGGGTGAAACATTCATCGGATATCCACACTGTCCTCCTCCTGCCGCTCTCAGAGGGGGACGAACATATGTGTTTAAGAAGAAATAATAGTATGTTGCATTTAAATACGTTCCTCTGGCAGAGCAGGCACGTGCCTATGAAGAAAACCCCAGAGGAGATATGCTCTGCATGAAGAGGGTATTGGGTAACGAGGCAAAGACTCGCTTCCCAGCTCTGCAAGCATCGCTTCCTTTCCCTCTGCCCTGCTTCTCCTCCAGCCCTCCATCCGTCCTCCTTACTCAGCTCTTACTCAGCAAGACAGACTTTATTCCCCTCCGTGTTTAAGATGACACCTATAACTTCATCTCATGTGATGTCCCTGGTTGCTGCCGTATAAAAACCCCTCCAGCATCTTAACCACTGATTTGTTTCTCTAAGCAGACTGAAGCCTATGAATTTTCCTGGTGATGATTTACATATACATATACATACACACATATATACAGGCTGTCTTTGTGCTCACCATCTGTAAGTTCATCACCTTCCTAACCCATCCTTTTCCCACCAGCTTTCTCCAGCTCTCCCAAGCGATTTGGAAGACTCAAACCCTCACAGGTGGCAGCATTTCTTCCTGAACTCATGATGGCACTTTCTCTTAACTTCCTCTTAGCCTGGAGATCTTTCTTACACTCCTAATCTTCCTGAAACCATCATTTCTTATCCAAAGCTGCTTAAGCAGTTGGAGAGTAACGTTCATTTCCAGGCAATATGTGTGCAAACTTGGATGAGGGATGGTTTGCAAACAGAGCTGCCTATAATCCGGAACAAAATTAAACCTTAATCACTATGTTCTGAAGGAAAGATTTGTCACTGCCCAGCAAACAAGTATCTTAATGAAGACACTCATTCTTGCGGAGCGCAAATCCGTTCATACCCGTTGGCTTAAAAGGATGCGCATCTGCACGCGGGAACTGTGGGGTTTACCCATCTGAAGGGGTATGTTGCTGTTAAGGGAGGCTTATATATAAGTGCTGGGGACCCTTAAAGAAGGTACGTCGTTATCGCTGATTGCGTTAGCATCCGCAGGCCACGATGGGCTGGCTGTGTAAGGCACCTTTGTCGCCGCCTGTGCCACTGGCAGCCTGGGCAGGCGAAGGGCAGCTCCATCCCGGCCCTAGGAAAGGATCCGAGCTGCAGATGAACGGGCTGGCTGTGTAAGGCACCTTTGTTGCCGCCTGTGCCACTGGCAGCCTGGGCACCCGGCAGGCGAAGGGCAGCTCCATCCAGGCCCTAGGAAAGGATCCGAGCTGCAGATGAATTAAAAGCTCTTTTTCTTGCGTGACACTGAACCGTGACAGAGGTTAGAAATCAACCTAGGTCTCCTGAGCCACCGCCCTGTGCACTAACCACAAGATTTTTTTCATCCTCTCCGTTTCTCAACTGCTAGTAATTACACTTAGAAATGCTCTGGAAGCCAAAACAAACAAGCAAGATATTTCCAGTGAGCTTTCAGTTTGTTATTAATCCTTCAAAGACGGTTTTGTCCACAAGACTATACGGAAAGTTATCGTGTTGCTAAGCCTGCTTCTCTGCTTTGCGTGTTTGCGGCATCATTTCTCTCTGATGAGCGAATTTGCGTACAGGCTGACATCTCCCTTTTTGGACTGGACGTTTTCTCTCTCACATAATGGGAAAAACAAATTCCATGCTGAATCAGAACACAGCCTGCACAACTAATATGATCTGGATTTGTTTCAAAGGACAGGGATTTTGGTACAGTCTACCTCAGAACTGACTGGAAGTAATTTTGTGCATGTTTTTTCCCACCATGCTATGAAGTATTACCTCATAAGCAGAGCATCCTGGGATGACAGTAAATATCCACAGATACTGGGTATTTGTTTTCTGGCTCAGATTTACTATTGCTTATCTCTAATTTTAAGCAGAATCTGTGGGGAAAAAAATGGGCATTTACTGGATTTTTCTATATGACATTATTTTTACGTGGATGTGAAGATTCCAGCACCTACTCATCCTGCACTGAGTCACAGGAATGTGCTTATCGCAGGTGAATCTACTGAAGAAAGTCATCCTTATTGACACTTTTCCTTTTTCCTTGGAGCCTATTCATGCATGACCTCATGGAGCTTCACAGGGGTTGGCTGAAGACTGGGTGCAGTGTCCCTCTAAATAGCAATATTATCTCACCTGACATCATATTTTACAATCAGCAGACATTATCTGGGAGATCTAATTCAAGAGAAACTGATGGGAATATTTCAATTGTGTTATTGACTTTTCTTTTCAAGCTTTGTAATTAATTCCCACTGCCTCAGGCGGGCTGTAGTAGCAGTGACAGATGAGCCGCGCTCCATCGCAAACGCAAGCTGAAACCCAAGCTGCCGTGTTCAGCTGGGCATCCCGTCCCACCACGGTTGGTGACTTTGCCTCTGCTTCTGCGGTCTCTGATACAATCGTGGCAATCTAAAAGCAACACATGGTGACACGTTTCCCAGTGAGTATTAATGACTAAGGAAACTCCAGTCCATAGTAACGTGACATGTCAGGAGAGACCCATTCACCTTTTCTTGCCTGTCTTCAAGCCTCGCAGATTTCTAGGAATAAAGTGTTTCATATTATTCTCCAGAGTTGAACACTATGGCATGAAAGACTCTTTTCCAGACTTTCAGGACAATCACTGAGGAATTAATTTAGTGAGACTTCAACTGCTAAGGAAGAGATTGTTTACAAGCCTTTGGGCCAACAGAGCAGGCAAAAGTGGTAGAATTTCTGCTTGGCTTTGAAGCCAGTGAGTTCATTCAAACAATTGGGATTTAGACTTAAAGCTCCTTTTGAAAAGGACTAGTGGTGGTGGTAGGCGCTTTAACTAAAAATCTGGGCTGAAGGCTTTGATGCCTGTCTGTTCAATGGGTGTCAGGATATTCCCCTAACTCAACTGAGTGCTGTAAGTGCAGACCACATTATATGGCAGAAAGTTCATATAAGACTGGATTAGAGACAATTAAACCTTCTAAGACAAAACCTAAAGACGGGTTGATGCGCGGCCATTTAAACCCAATCTACTCAACATGTTTTACATCAGAAATTACGACCTACTGAAGCGTGGAAGTGACTCAGATGCCAACGTGTGTAAACACTGCCGGTCTGCTCCACGGATGCACATCCAGCAGAGTACACGCTGTCCGACTAAGCCTTCTTGGGTAGTAGGTAGAGCTGGATCTCAGCCAAAGCTTGAAGACACATAGATCAAGATATCAGACTCCCTCTATAAAGTTCAAGTTGGCAAATGGTGTTTTAGTGCTGGCCGATTCCTAGTTTTAACTACTTCTCTGGATAGACTGGTTATAGCTGCTATAAAGTGAAGACTGACTGGCTCAAATATATTTTTAAAAACTAAACTAACCAGATGCTTTTTTATCTGACTATCTGGCCAGTCCAACCCACATGAAGAAAAGGCTAGAGCACAGATCAAACATTTCTTGGCCAACATGGCACTGCTATTAGGGGAGATTTCCAGCAACCTCTGTCACAAGTTGCAAGATATTTATCAGAAACAAACGGAGTTTGAAATTTCATGACATTTAATTTTTTAAGACAGTAATTGCCCATTTCCTTACCAAAATTAGAAACAGAAAATGTTTTCAAAAGTCCTCTCTCCAGCAACCTCTATTGTGATTCAGTTTCTTTTCTTTGCAGCTAAGGCATTGCTCCCTTTTATAACAGAAGCCCAGTACAGTCTCAGATCCAATGACCTCAGTTCAAGTGCAGGCAGGGGCAGTGCCAGGAGGGGAGCGCAGGGTCTCTCTGCTGCTGGAGGTGCGAGGTGAGCATGCCTTCAAGAGAATGACTAAGGCAGCTGCAAGATATAAGTTTCACTTTATCAATCTCTCCAGGAGAAAACAACTTTGCTTGCCATTAAAGTCCTTCTGGAAGCTACAATACTAGTCCTTAAAAATTAAAGGATGGAAATGAGTTTTCTGTAAAGTCTGTTCCAGTTCAAGACTCAGAAGCTGAAGAACAGAAGGTTAAGAATAGCTGTTTGAAATACTTATGTGCTGTGGTCATAATCTGGACACAACCTTCCACAAAGTGACATGCAAAACCGTATGGACCACTTGCAGATTTGGGCTGTCTCTCAGTCCAACACATTAAGAGGGATTAAGAGAGGGAGAACATGGACAGTTTGCAGGAGGTGAATGGAGGGAAAAACAGATATATTATGCAATTTAATCATCTTGCTGGTGTTGCTTCCCATCTCCTTACCTTCTCTTGGTGATATACCTAACTAAGCTACCATCCACCCTAAATGGATGGCCTCAAGTTGTGCCAGGGGAGGTTTAGATAGAATGTTAGGAACCATTTCTTCACTGAAAGGGTTGTCAGGCACTAGAACAGGCTGCCCGGGGAGGCGGTTGAGTCACCATCCCTGGAGGGATTTAGATGATGAAGGGATTTAGGTGTGTAGGGACATGGTTTAGTGGTGGTCAGGCACGGCTGGACTCGATGATCTCAAAGTTCCTTTCCAACCAAGGGATTCTGGGATTCTGTGATGTGCAGGTAGATTGCCGCGTGGTGATATCTGGATACGTGTGACTCCTTCTGCCTGCTTGAGGTTTCGTCAGAAGATCTTGATGGTGACAGTGAATTTTTTTTAACAGCTGTCAGGTCACTAGTCACTGCTCACTGCCTCCGTTTGTGGTACGGGCATGTCTTAAGGGTAAAGTTTTAACTAGCACAATTATCTTCTGATGAATTAGTGGTATGAAGCCAACTTCATGTCACTTATATCTACCTTCCATTCTTTTTTTGCCACATGTCCCAGCTGTAAAGTTTTATAAAATGCCTCAGTAACTGTTAGAAATGATTTTACCACAGTTATGAGAAATTTTGGAGTCCCACATAAAATTGTACTTGGAATGCAAACTAAAACTACTGGGCAAAGCAAATGAATTATCATTATTCTTACAAGTACTTCACGGAGCTCTCTGTGCTCCAGGGATCTTGCTGTACCTTCTGAGGTTTCAGAAGGATATGAAATTATACCGCCCTAAGCACGGATTGTATAACCTTCAAGTCCCTGCAGCTTAAACGTGGGTAAGCACTGGAAGGCATCATTAATTGGCATAATGGCAGGACCTGCAGATCTGACTGGTAGGACTGGACAATGAATACATCATGTGCCTTCCTCTGAATGTGATCAGACCTGCTCTCCAAAACAGTTCTTGGAGGACTTTATTTCAGAGGAAAGTGTTTCTGCTACTGAAAATACCCTGCCCTGAACACAATAGAGCTGATTCAATAGTATTTCTGATGTGTGGTGGCTGAAACCAAAGACAGTTTTAAGGAGATGAGGTGAAAATTGAAGTAATACGTTGGGTGTGACCATGTGGTTACATCCTTTTGTCCTGCTGCTGGGCCATCATATCCCACCCTTGAACCCTGGATTTTCCCTTTAACTTCTTTTTCTCTCACACCCTTGTATCCTACTGATCTATTTTCTCCCGGTCATTTTAAAGCCTAGATCTTCCTCTGCATGTCTTTTGTGGTCCCTCCGAATTTGGAAAATTGTGATCATGGCTGAATTTACAATAAAGTAAATTATCATAAAGATCTCACAGCTTTGCTCAGGACGCTGCACATGTGCTTGCACAGGATGTTTATAGTTCTGAGATCTCGCATCACTTCTCGAGGTGGATGCCCTTTGACAGATGCTGGTGGCTGTTAGATATTGCTGCGTATTTGGACTGAAAAGCTGTTTTGAGCAGAGAACGGGGAAAGGGATGAGTAAAGACCTCACTGTCTTCTCCAGGAGCTGGGCTGCTGACTCTTCCTGCTCCCCTCTCCCTCCCGCGAAGCCTCACGCTGGACCCAGATGGTTTCTGGGTCCCTAGTCCACCGACCAGCCCCTGTCTCATGGATGGGGTGTCATGGAGAAAGAGGCTCAGGCCATGGAGTACAGCATCTCCTGTTACGCGACCCAGACACAGGCACGCAGACCCCGATTGACCCCACGGGCAGGTGTCCTCTGGGGACGGGTCCTTATCGTGTCCCCAAAGGTATGGAGGCTTCATGTGGCGGGAAAGCCGCGTATTGAGAGGCCTGCTACCAATAAATCTGCCCTAAAATCTGAATCTAGGTTTACAGCAGCTGAATTACATTCAACTCCTAAAATCCTTGCAAAGGCTTTTAGATGTAGGAAAACATCCAGTGGCTGCAAGGGTTACATTACACCTTGTGACTGGGAAAATGTCCGGCAGCAGTCAGTTAGTCATCCAGTCTATAGCGTAATTACAGTTCCGCAGAAGCGGAGTATGTTTTGGATTTGCTCCACAGTCACTGGGTAATTACTACCCTATAGATCCAAGGCTTTTCAAGGATTTATAGGGCTGGCATGTGGTACACCCTGTGGAAAAACAGCAGATTGGGCATGATATAACAGGTATGATACTGTATATTAATTTCCATGGAAACCTTTATGGGTAAACTGATGCAAGACCAAACTGAGCATCAACTAGCAATTGTGCCGTGATAAGTGAGCACTTGCTGATCAGTGTTCATGCTTGGGCTAAAGGTTTCTTTGTAGGGTCAGCTAGGATGAGATCATTAGCGCTCTTGGGGGAACGCCTTGTCATACCCACAGGAGTTCTGTGGGAAGAAAAAATGATCACTCGTTAAGTAAAAGTGCTAAAAGATTTTTACCAATTGCCTGCTGACAAATCAGTGGAACATCTGAGTAGTCGTGTCTTGGTGCAACTCTATCAAGACCAGCAAAACCACAGCAGAGTTGGACTTAATTTGCCCCATTGCCTTTTGAGCAATTCAGTGTTTTCTAAATTCTTCCCTCTCTCATTTTTCATTTTTGCTGTAACTTTCCAGCAGGCAGCAGAGACAAGGTACATGCTGAGTGATCATCCTGTTCAGTTTTCCACATCTGACACTCAAAAAAACCCCAAAAACATGGAGAGGAAAGAATGGTTTGTAGTGAGCGATAACGGGTCTGCCTGCTGCTACCACGGGACATGGCTGACGTGAGGATGGTGGTGCTAACGCACATGGCTGTGTCATGGCATGCTGGGAAAGAAGACAAGTTTGGTGGCAATGGACCATTTAAGGCAAAAGGGATGGGACGTGCAGAAAGTTGATGGTAGAGCAGGAACCGAGCACAGGCAAGGTCTGCGCAAGCCTCTGTGCAGCTGTCTGGATCCGTCCCGGGGCTGCTGGGGTGTCATGGCATACCTGGGCTGAGTTTCAAGTTGACCTCAGCTGATTTATGGGCTGGATGGAGACCTATAAAACCTGCGGCAATTCTGCATGGGGGGTTCTCTGCGAAATTCAGCAAAGCTGTGAAACTCCAGCTGAGCTTTGTCCTGATTTTTCTGAAACTCGGATAAATGTAAACCAAAAGCCTCAACCCAAATACTGCCAAATTATGGGGCATGTGCCAAAATGGAGAGTATTTTTAAATATCTTCCCCTGTTTTGTGGCTTATGGGATGGGCACAGGGATACTAAGCAATAAACAAAGGAATACAGAGACAGTGTTTTGTGAACTTTGTACATGACCTTTTCCACGAGGTGAAGTTATTGTATAAGACTTTCCTGTCTGAATGGGAAGGGAATGAGCAGGACAACACAATAAAGGATCTCTCAGCAAATGCTGAGGACTCAGTTACAAGGGTATGGCCTTATTTCAAGGTGTCAGCCAAACTGAAACAGCTGCTGAGCCACGGTTGGGTCCACAGGACCAGTCCTCCTTGGATCGGAGGGGCAGTCAGCCGTCCAGAGCTGTGTACAAAAAGGCAGTTTCTAGAAAAGGCTAAAACCCCTCAAATGCGTCTATCTAGCATTAGGGATAAGTAAGCTCTAGGTAGAGAGATAGAGGGATTCACTGCCCTTAAAAATCTGTTTTCTCTTAAAAGTCTTTCTTCTAAATGAAAATCTTTTTTTCTAAATAAATAGTACTTGGCTCAGATTGGGCCCTTTCTTTACTGTATACAGTGTCATTGCTCCCAGAAAGCAGAGAACCACAAGCAGTGAAAGTAGGTCAGGCCTGCTGAGGTAATGGGGATCATTACCCTCGCTCCGAGCCTGCAAAGGGGAAACCAGCACGGTTTCTCCCCAAACCTCGGGATGTGAAGCTGGGATGATGTGTGCTTGGGAAGCGCTGGGGCAGGTGCCCTTGTTGCTGCAAAGCATCAGCAGCTGGACCCTCTGCGCCATCCAGCGCTGGGTGGAGAGGGAGGGAAGGAGGGAAGGCAATTAACTCCTCCCCATGAGAGGAAAAACAAGAAAAGCAATGTTTGTCAATAGGAAGCATGAAAAAAAACCCAACACAAAGCCTCAACCACCCTAATTCCACCCATCAGATAAGCTAATGGAGCATTAACACTTCCCCATTTCACCCTTCCTGCCCTGCCCTGCCATTTGCAAATGGAACAGGTGCCTCCGCATCCTTCTGCTCTTGCTAAGCTGCCCATCCTATCCCACACTGATCTGCTGGTATCACAGCACAGCACACCTCTCTCTTCCTGTTATTAAATCAACAAAAATGGTAATGTTGACAAATGACAGCAGCTTTCTCCATCCTGGGCTGCTGATGCTGTGACGGTGACCCGTCCTCCCTGGGTAGCAGGGACTGTGTCCAGAGCTCTGGAATTTTTGAAGGGCATGGTGATGGGGCAAGGGGGCTGATTGCCAGGGCTTCCCTCACTTCTCCAGTGGGGTTTGTAGCCCACATCCTTTCCCATTTGACTGCGCGGGCACGGGGAAGAAGGCACGACTTTCTAAGAGCTGCTGAATAAAATAGAAAGCAGCACCTTCTCCTTTGTGGGGATATTAGCAGAGCCTGTTCCTGAGTGCCCACATTGCTCAGTGAGTTCTCATGTCCTTTCACTGGGATCAGATATTCTGATTGCATTACGCCTACCCTGCAGTCTTAACAGGTCTATAAAACTCTGTCATGGCTTGAAGCTTGTGCATTCAAAAGGAGTAAGTCTGTTTTTCACCGATTCATGAAAATTTAAGGTGAGAGGTGAAGTGTCACTTAGCCTCTGTCTAACTTCCTTCCCCCAGCTCACAGCCCACTGAAATCCAGGCTTTTAGCCTGGTCTATCTTCTAGAAAGCCATCCAGCCTTGCTGTGAAGTGATAAAAAGTCCACTGACTCCTGCAGTAATTTCTTTCCAAGGATTATGTCACTCTGCTGTTAAACGTGTTCATCTAATTTCTTGTTATAATTTTTCAATCCGTACTGATTCCTGATGCAGCCATCACAATGGAGCACAGTATTAGCACAGTATTCCAGGATCAGCCTCTCCTGCCATTTCTGTCCCTGTATACTCCAATAGCTGCACATTATTCTTTATTTTACTTGCTTTGTGATTTTTTTTTTTTTTTTTTTTTTTTCTTTGTTTGTTATTTTTTTTTTTTTTTTTTTTTTTTTAGTGCAGAATGCATTGGATAAATGCTGTAAGTTAGAACAAAGTGATTGTGCATTAGTGCCCCTAGGTTGTGAGTTCCTCTGTGTGTTCAAAGCATATCAAAATGGGATGGGAACAAGTCCAGTAAATCATCCTGACGGATGTTGCACGAATTGCTAGCACTGGGCACAGACTTCCCTTACTGCGAAACACTCCATCTTCCCCCTTAAAAATACAATGGATGTAAAGGAAAGGACTCCACCGTGGTTGAAAGAGAAGTGTTTTAAAGACAGAGAGCTTTGTTCTTATCCTTACTGCTCCAGACATATACCAGAGTGAAATGGAGTAGGGTATCAGGCCAAAATTAATATTATTTTTGGAAAGAGATTGATCCTGGAAAGTAAGTACATGAAAGAGGAAGAGAAGCAAAGGGTTGTTAGTTAAGGTCACTTTGAGGTCTGGCACACATGACCTGAAAAAGCCCGAAAGCTTTGGATTCGGTCACCCCAAACAATGAAGGAACTGACTGTGATTACATAGTTACAGGAGTGCACAGGGTAATTTAACAGCTGGAAACTGAATAAAAAAAAGGCTAGGATATCCACAAACAAGATGTAGTCTGCCTTGTTATGAAGAGTTTGACAGCAGCCATAAGCACTTTTAGGTGAGCCTGCCGCTTACACCAGCCTGCCAAGAACATGACCATCCTTGGGAGTATGGGAATACCGTAAACTGCTGGGACTCTGTGGCTGGGCATGTAACTCGACTTTCTCACCACTTCCTTCCTGCACGGTAAATGGAACAGAAAAAACAAACAAAAAAATGAAACAAAACAAAAAAAAGTGGGTATCTGGATAGGCCAAATCCACATCTAGTTTCCCGAAGCCCTTTATTAGAAAGTGCCTGAGCGTTTGAGCACGTAGAGCTGAGGCTATCAGGGAGTCAAGGACACATCCCACTCCTCCACCCATTAGGACATTGAGAATTTCATTGAGGCTGGGACATTAGGACCTGTGGCTTTATCCAGCTCTGCCTGCTTGCACCTGAGATGGGTTTATTTGCTCTGCTTTGTTGTTTTATAGTGATATAATACACCGGTTATCAGAAAGATCCTGTCGTGGTTTAACCTCAGCCAGCAACCAAACACCATGCAGCTGCTGACTCACTCCCCCCCACAGTGGGGTGGGGAGGAGAATCAGAAAGAAAGGAAAACTCGTGGGTTGGGATAAAGTCAGTTCACCAGAACAGCAAACAAAAAGATAATAATGATTATATTATATATTAAGCATGATAATAATATAATGATAATAGAATCTACAAAATGACTGACGCACATTTTCTTGCTGCCCAATGACGGATGCAGCGATCACAGAGTGAAACCGAGAGTGATCTCAGAATGATCCCGAGTAGTGATCTCGGAACAGCGATTTCCCCAGCAGTGATCTCAGAACCGCAAGTTCCGGAGCCAGTGAGGGAACGAACAGTCAAATGAATGAGCAAAAGCATGAACAAATGAAAGGTGCCCGGCCTGCCAGCTGACCCCTACTTATATACTGGGCATGACTTCTATGGTATGGAATACTTTCTTTGGCCATACTGGGTCAACCATACTGGCTATACCCCTCCCAGCTTCTTGCACCTGCACATTAGAAAAACCTGGGGATCTGGAAAATATCCTTGATGTCTTAGCAACAACTAATATCGTCAGTGTATTATCAACATTCCTCACAACATAACAAAACCCATACTAAATCCAGAACACACTAGCTCCTGGGAAGAAAATTAGCTCCATCTAGGCTGAGACCTGGACAAACTCCAGTCTGGGATGGAAGTTTTCCTTAGTTGAACCACACTATATGAAGACCTGGGAAATATAAATGTTGCTTTGTCTTCCCCTCTGTCTAACCCCTCTATAGACAGGGTTATAGACTGCCTAAGGAGTGAGAAAAACCAGTTTGCTAAAATATCCACGGAAGCAGCAATATATATACTCGGATGAATAAGGGTATCCCCTCTGCTTTGGACATGTTATAGACAGGGTTATAGACTGCCTACAGAGTGAGAAAAACCAGTTTGCTAAAATATCCACGGAAGCAGCAATATATATACTCGGATGAATAAGGGTAGAGCCCATCCCTGGAACAACTACAACATGTGAATAAATGTCACAGCAGCCTCTAATGACAGACTCCTATAGGGCTTATTTTAAAGACCGGACAAGAAATCAATCTCCATTGAAATCCTTTGCTGCACTTTCTCCCCTTTTTATAAGGTCCCAAGGCTAATTAGTACCCAGCAACACCTCGAGAAAGATGAAACTTCATTTAGGGCTCATTGCTTTCACACACAGTTAAAGGACCAGGGAAACAGCAGTCTTTTTGGTATCTTATATCCCACAGACAGTACCTGTAAGATGAGAAGGATATGCTTAGCTTTAATTAGCTTTCTAGAACTTGCAGACACATTTAACAAGCATAAACCCTGCCTATCTGAGATCTGCTCTCCGGCTGCACCAGTCGTTACCTCTCAATTGCTTCTCTCTGATCTGCTTTGCTGAAACCTACTCAGATCTGGAGGGGTGTGGGAAAGAAACCACTTTGTACGAAATAGGTAGGAGTCAAACTTCAGGAGAAGAAGTGAAGAAGGCAGAAGAGGCGAAATATTAATAAAGCTAAATTTCATTTCAATAAAAGATATTGTTTCTATAATATTGTAAGTACAAATTTGCTTTAAAGGTAATCAGCCACACTCTTACTGAGAGGATGAGTGGTAGTTGCTGTTTTACCTCCATGTATTCTAGTTATTTATTTACATAACATTAAATATAATACAAATTCTTTGTTCTTAGTCGAGGAATTCAGGTGGACAAAGTTGGGGATGCACATTCCAGTTGTAGGAGCAACTGGACTAATTGGGAGCTGGAGTGATGATAATCATAACACGATGTTTCAGTCAGTCTTTAGACAAGCTGAAACCCTCTGCAATGGAAATTAAGCAACTCCATTTTAATTAGTTCCCTATGTAAGTTTGAAAGAAAATAAGTTGTCAGACTATTGCAAAGCAATACTTCATGTCAGGGGCAACGCTCTTACAAAGGACCTTGTGTTTCAGATTGAGGGGAATTACCTGTAACCTGAAAATAAAACGTTTACCACAGTGAAAAATGCTTCAAATTCCCTGGAAGAAAGTTCCTTTTTATCTTCTCTGGCACTAACTCTTTGAGCATTTTATAATCCCAGACAATTTCAAGCACTGAAAAATGCAATATTTCTAGATATGGAATCAGCCAAATGTTCAACGAGAGAGTGAGAAAATGCTTTTTTCTTTTTTTTTCCCTCAAACTTGTTTTTGTCATTAAACTGAGCTGACAATGAGCTGAATTTTATTTACTTCCTACATTTAAGTAAAAAGACATACAACAGCAGAAAACATCTGATACAATTGACATTTAACACTGTTCATCTGTAATGAGGATCTCCTGTGACTACTTTTCTAATGCCTGTTAACATAACTTCCTAATGCTAATTGCTTTCACACTTGGCTTACCAGTTTTTTATAGTACGTGTGTGGACAACAAACAGCTAATAGTAACAATAGTCATAAAACCACAGTCACCCACACCATCGAAATACTTGGTGTCATACTTTCTAGCCTAGGATCGTTTTCCAAACCTTAAAAAATCAGCTGAGCTGATTTGCACATTTTGCAAACTCAATTAGATCTCGGTATAGATGAAGATTGGGAAGAT
Source organism: Podiceps cristatus (assembly GCA_000699545.1). NCBI lineage: Eukaryota > Metazoa > Chordata > Aves > Podicipediformes > Podicipedidae > Podiceps > Podiceps cristatus. Next base: position 17,236 of record JMFS01121145.1, read on the forward strand.
TTTTGTTCTGGCTAATAATAGTTGTACTTTATCTTGCTTTGCCTTTTAACTAAATATGCCCTAATTGTGTATTTATGTTTGCTGGCATGTGCAAAACATTTTAAGTAGATGGGCAAAGCACCTGATTAGTATTGTACGTTTTGTACTTGTATGGCACACCAGAAAATTGTTCAGTGGAAGCAGGTTATCAAGCACATAGTCAACATTATTTATTAATTCAAAAACAGGAGTCATATACGAGGACCCCGCATGAGCACTCTGAAACTTGTAGCCAATAGCAGGGGATTTCTTATCAAATTTTTTTATGAAATCATATACAGAGTTTTGCTGACTAACAATTTGGAAAAATACGGATCTGTGCTGTAGGTTGTACTGCTACATATGGTTTTGTTTACTGCTTGCTCAGTTCCCATTCCCAATCAGAATTAGCAATTCTCCACTCAGACTGTATGTGTTCTTGTTCCTTTGCTTGTTCCTCTTTCTCCTGTGGAAGGCATAATTTGTAGCATCAACAAATGAGTGTAAAAAAGATCGATAAACAAATGTTCTGTGTCGAAAATGAGTGCATTTCTTGTTTAAGCATATTAGTGTGGTTTCTGCATAAAATACAAGGAACATATGTGGGCTTTAATGCAATGCTTTTAAAATACTAGTTAGAAGAAGTTTAAGATTCAAGGGTTTCTCTCTAGAGACTTCAGCAGATTGTTCACAATTATGCAGGAGGGATTATAAGGAGCTATATTTCTTCGTAATGGGGATGAGGATAATGTAGTTTAAAACCACAGACTGTACTTCGCTACGCTTTGACGTGCAGTCATCTGCCAGATGGTTGTTTTATCATAAAGGAAGTTTAAGAAGGCAAACGCAAGAAGCGGTTGGGTCTGTATCAGAAATCTTATGGGTTGCTAATGCAGTTTTTCTGGTAGCGGTGGTGCTAGGATATGTGATTACTGTTTTGTTGACAAACATGATTTCAGGTGTTGGTTTGTGCATTATGTGAAATGGTCCAGGATTTACCTCCACAACAGAGTCCGGCGAGTGTGGTCGTATGTGGAGAAACTGGGGAAATTTCACAGAACAGATGGAAATATTTTGTTGTCCTTTTTAGTCCTTTTATTTTCAGTTTTCTCTTTTTTCATCCCATATTCCGTATTAGAAGATCTGTTCCAAATTGACTACTGCCTTTATTTAATTAAATTGACCTTAACTTGTGCCTTTGATGAACACTAAGGCTAAAAGCATAACAAGAAGCAAAATAGGCCTTGGGTTGCTGCAGCTCTGGCAACTCCACTAATAAGAAAATCTAGCAGGTCCATTAATAAGAATGCTAATAGCTTCTCTAATAAACCTGCCAAAGAGCCGGTATGTGGGTTTTGCTTGGCCTTCTGTCTTCCCCTGCACATGGAAACAAGTATTCATTAGCTAAAAAGCGATGAACTTTATTATCAGTGTCATGTTTGTTTGTTTCTTTTTTCTTGGTGGTGGACCCAAACTTAACCAATCTACTAGAAATCAAGAAGTGCAACCTCTCAAGAGCTTGCCAGCAATTACTGATATTGTTAGAGAGGACACACATAGATATATCTTTCAAATTTATCTCCCCAATGCACAGAACAGGCTGGGGCATGGACTACCCACCCCAGTGGTACGGAGGAAATAAGTAGAGTTGTCTTCAACGTGTCAAATCTTTTTCTTTTTTTATACTTAGAAAGCTTTTTCTGACAGCTGAGGTTCAGGCTGGTGACACAGATGTGAGGCAGAGACCTGTGAGATGTGGTTTTTCAGGCATCATTGGCAAAGGTTTCACCAAATAAATGTCTTTAATATGCTGGAGAGTGCAAGTATTTCTGGAGCAGAATTTCTGTCTCTGCATCAACAATAAGTATTTACTGAGGATCACAGTTTTAGTGCTACTAAATTTTAAATATATTGCATGGACTTGCAGAGGCAGAAATTACCTCACAAATGTCTTCATTTGTATGTGGTGATCAATAACCAGTTTGAAAAAAACCCCTTCTAAACACCAAAAATCAATGCATAATGGTTTATAATAGTCACTACTATCACAATCAGTCTAATCAGCTCTTTTCCTGTCTTAATTGGTCATGTACAGCAAAGCACGGGTTTAGAGCAGTCTTTCCCAAAAGGGACTACTGTAATATTCAAGGGAAGTTACAAGGGAAGATAAAAGTTGTATTTCAGAAAGGTCTGGCAGGTGATGGGATGTTCAACTGAAACAGGTCAGGAGTCAAGCCTCATTCCAAACTGAGGTTAAATCTGAGATAAGGCTCAAGTTCAGAGGTTTGGTGAACAGGTTTTTTTTTTTGGTTGTTTTGTTTTTTTTTTTTTTTTTTTTATGAGAGTTTTACACAAACTGTAGTTAAGAGCCAAGTTAGGCATGTTTTCTGAAAAATAAAATACCCATTAGCTGCAAGAAACCAAAGCCAATAAATAAACGTGTTGTCTCTCCAAGTTAATGCTCCTTCAATGCTTCCAAACCCAAAAAGAAATAAAGCTTGAAAAGATAAGTTATCCCCTCAGCAAAATTATCTCCCAAGAACCTGGCAACTTCCATGAGCTATAAAATTCAATTAACATTTTTTGCTTTGTGTGTCACACTTCAATTAAGTAGAAAGCATATTAATCATATAGAACAGGAGTGTATTTAACATGAGATAATGTGCTGGATTTCAGGACTTCGCTACCCTGGTTGTTATTCAAACGCAGAATGGTCTGTAGCTTGTTTATGTCTTTGGAAATGGAAGGGATGGGAGTCATCCATGGTGTATTTATCAATTGGAAAAATGACTAGAGCTGCGCTTGAAGAGCTTGGAACAATCTTTCCCTGCAAACTGCTGAATCCATGCCTGGCACTGAAAACATTTTAGCAACAGGGTAAAAATGACAATCGGATCTCTGAGAGGGCTCTAAAATCTTCACAGTACGGACTATGACATGCTCTACACCTAGGAGAAAGGTCAGGTTTTCGAGATGCAGATGGACTTGTTTGGAAAAGCGTGTGGCTGCTTCACGCCTAGGTACCAAACTCCCCCACAATTGCGTATTTTTAAAATCCCAACAGTCACTGCCTTTGAAAATCTGCCCCAGGAAACGTGAACCAGCAGCTTTTTCCTTGCAAAGGGAAGAGAACGATGCTGTGGTGGTTTTGGCACTGAAGGAGATGTGAAGAGCTCTGTGTTTTCACTTTGATTTTGCCATTGTTTTTGACAAAGCATTTACACTTGTGAGCTTCCATTTCCCATCTTTAAATCAGGACTGACCCTACTGCCCTCACTTCCAGAAGGGATTGTGAAAATACGAGGACCTATAACAAAGAATGGCATTAAAACGTAAGTTCTTGCAGGCAAAGAAGCCCCTCTTTGTTCGACATCTCTGCAGCGCCCGGTGGAGCCAGCTCCCCGGCAATAATGAAGGAATGCTACAACACAAAAATGCTCTGGGCAATGCCTCCTTGAATGATAAAGCTTAATAGCTAGTCCATCCACACTGATGAATGACACAGGTCTGAAAAGATTAGTTTAGGTACCTTTCCAAAATATCCAGAACTTAGCCTTCCAGGCTGCCAAAATTTTACTGGAAATCTCATGAGAGTTACAATACTGACTACTTCTGCCATTTCAGCACTTCCAGCTTGAGCTAAGAATTGGAACCTTAGTGTGTAATAGGAAAAAAATTAAAGAGATTTGTCAGAAACTTCAAAGAAGTTTGGCTCTATAAGTAATAAAGGATCCAAGATTGGCAAGATATATTTTTTTTCCCTCTCATTCAAGTAGTTTCTTAATTACAAAACAAACAGAAGCAGAAAACAGGAAAAAAAACCCCTTTAACATGCCATATGGTCAGGAGTAGTTGGAAAGAAAAAAGTTTCCTTCTCATGTTTCAACTGAAAGTTTTTATTTATTAGAGATGATTTAAACCCTAAAAATCTGAAACGATTAGAATAGAAAACAATAGTGGTTACGTGTGTCAACTTTTCAGAAGAGACCAAAAAAGCTGGAAAAAAAAAAAAAAAAAAAAGAGAGAGAAAAAAACCCTTCAAGCATAAACCAAATGCTGTAGTAAATCATTGTATGTGCTAAATAAATCAGTGTGATACTGATAAAGCTTCTTTGGCTGCTTCGAGTCACATTTCAAAAAGGTTTTTAAACTGTTGGTTACATCCCGTCTCTGATATGTAGTTGTGTAACTTATCAGGTGGGCCAAAAAAGTATCAATAAATAAATCTTTAAGAAACATCAAATGGGATTTGGCTCAAAGGACAAAAGGACCTGTGCAAGAAATTTCCACATTAAAAAAACATTGCTCTTTCTGAATCTTGAGGTGAAGAAACAGTTTGAAATGAAACAGACAATTCCATAATTTTAGGGGGAAAATATTTATTATAAAAGAGACAAGTTCACCAAAACATCCAGTCCAAGTTTAATTTAGAAAAAAATTTCTCAGTCCCCTGCTCAACTTTGCTAGCAGTTGTAAGCTGGAGCATGATGGATTCAAGGGCTTGGGAAAGATTTAAGCTGTCTGTGTAAGCGCTGCGATTACCGACTTTGTTATCCAAAGTTATTTTTGTTTTTAATTCTTCCCCAGAAGATCCAAAAGGCTGACTCTGAGCATGGGACCTCTTTTTTACAAAGAGCTGTGCGATAGATGGCAAGACATCGTTCTCTCCAAACTGTTTGTAATTGCATTTGGAAAGAGAGTGAGCAGTGGAGATATTTTCCTACGATCAGAAAGGGCCAACAGAAACGTCCCAAAATGGGCAGCTGGGCACTCTGTTGGAAAGATTGGACTGTCTTGGTCTGAGATAAAGCAATAGGTCTGCAGTGGAGCTCTGGCATGAGTTCAGCTGCTCTTAGGAGGACCTATTTCAGGTCCTTTCACAGCAGGTCCACCAGGTATCTCGTGCACTTTATTCTAAAAGGTTGACTGCAGGAGAAGGGGCCACCCAGCCTTGATGGACCTACTCCCTCCAGTTATCTTTTGAAGCAGAAAATCCGAGAGAAGAGATTTTTTTTTGGGGGGAAGAATAGGTTCTGGAAGTGGTTGCAGATGTCTAGCACAAGGCATGAGGGCACGGAGAGGGGCTGCCTTCCTGGGCTGCTTCAGGCACAGCCGTGGTGCTACAAGGCCCTGCCCTCCCCACTGCTCTCACAGCTCTGGGGGGTCAGCATGGAGGTACCACTGACGGGTATATCCCGTCAATGGGGGCTGCATATAGGGCAACCAGATCCCCTCAGCTGGGGATCTCCCTCATGGATTCATCCATGCCTCACCTGAACTCCTTAATGCCCGTATAAGATACGCGCCTCCTTGGAAGACAGTTTAAAGTATGTCCACCTTGTTCTGTTGGGTTTTAAAGTATCACAGGCCCTTGGCCCTATCAGAAATTATTTTTATCCCTGATTTTAATGGGGCAGTGAATTTCCTTTGATCTATTCAACTATTCTTTTGTTGTTGATTTACAGCAAAAACTTAGATTTTATCCAGCCTGACTTCTGGTCTTCCAAAGCATGAAGTTCTGCTCAAAGTGTGGGAGCCAGTGGATCCTATAGATAGTAAAAAGAATTACCCTGTGCTAGGTTTCTGTATTTCTCTTTCCAGTTCCATTGCTGCACTGGAACTGAAAAAACACACCCAAATAACAAAATAGTAAACAGAAGGGAATACAGTAGCTGGAACAAGACAATTAAAAACACGAACACTGAATTTGTGCTCAGGCGTAGTCTTCTGTAAAAATGTACATTGGTTTATTGGCTAATCAAGGTCATTACCTGTGGCACCAAAGACAATTTTTTCTTGTTTCCCTACCACCATTATGTCATTGCATGGTGCATGGCTATTTTTCTGTTGATTAAACTACTGGAAAAAAAAAACCAAACCAAAAACCCCCCAAATCCCCCAAAACCCAGTGCTGTATAACTGCATATTCCATGTGCACAAAAAATCTGTGCTGGCATGACTCTGCGTAGTGTTTTGCAGGTGAGGTCATTACAACAGCAGAGCACGTCTTTTGTTTTTGACTCTTGGAAATACGTCAAGCTTGGAATAGGTAAAAGGGAGAGAGAGACACCTTTATTTCTTATGAATATAGCTCTTTCTCACTTCATATTTTTGATGACACTGTGGTAAGTCAACTCCTGAAGCTCAGTATTACAAACCAAGGCACCAGGCTCACGATCCAGCATGGGGGATTTTCTGTGACGGGAAGCCCAATGCTGCTAGCAGACCTTGCTGACAATTTTCCATTTTTGAGATTTTGATGAAAATTCAACCTTCAATACAGCATAATAATACACAACCCTGGAAAAATATTTGACAGAAGGTTTGCAAAGTGCATGCGTTTGTCCTCATTTTATCCTGTGAGATATCGCTACGACTAACAACGGTCATTTTGTATAATTGGCTGTGTAATTTTATGACCTCAATTATACCGAACTGTAGTTACAAGCACATGTTCAGGGATGCAACAAATCTCAGAGCATAAGACAGTCAAGGAGAAAACAACATTCCCACCGTTTCTACTCCTGCAGATCAGGACAGTGCTACTGTAGGAGTGCCATTGCCCGAGTCTGCTGGGATGGGTCACCTGCAGAGACAGAAAATGACGACTGAAGGTACTACATCCATCTTCCTGTGCCTCTTTAGATAGCTAATTTATACCACAGTGGTGATAAAAACAGTCTTTCTCGCACAACTCTGGAAAAAAGATACTTGAAGAACAGCCAGATCTTTATATCTGTATTTTATCTCCTTCTGAGCTAGAGACTGTGACTCTTCTGCAGGTCTTAGTAATTAGAAATAGATCAAATCCTGAGGAAAATGTCCTTAAAATTTGGATTTGGGTCATTCACAAGGGAAAACAGGTAAAAAGTCTGGATCCAACTTTGGACTTCCTTTGGTTAGAATGTTGTTTGGGTTCTGGGGCTTGGTTTTGGTCCATCTTAATAAACAGAGCTGACAAGCACAACCTGGTTAATTCATCATGCATCTGAAAATGGAATAAGGAAAAGAGCAGATCTATTTCTATTTCTTCAGAGGATGCAAGTATGAGATTAAGAAGAATAAAATATCTAGAAACTTACTTTAAAAATAACAGAAGGTTCATCATCTTTCTTTAATCCATACCCAAAAGTGACCTAGACTCGGAGAGAATACAAAGCTTTCAAGACAGTTTCAGAGTTTCTATGAGCTCATGACCCTTTGTGTAATCTGTATTGTATGTGAAATTGTTTTGCAGTGAACTAGGAAACGATCAGTATCCAGCATGTCACTAGGGACTCTTTCGAACTGTATAATTAGAATAATTTCACTTGTATTGGGCAGGGCAGGGATTCAAAAAGCAATTCAGAGGCAAAAGGGCAAGCAGCCAGACCATGCTATGTGGAGCTGAGTTATGTACTTTGCATTTTATTACTCTTCCACGTAGAATCTGGCAGTCATGTATTTAACAAATGCTGCTATTTGCTGTCTGCAAACTCTTCTGAAATAGTACCAGTCTGTTCAAGTTCAATACAATTGAGCTAGGAATGGCTAGGAATAGTTTGCAGGAAATACAACGCAGAAAGTTTGGAAACTGTATGACAGAGGCTCTCAAAACCTAAGACAGCTGGTGCGAAGGGGCCCTTTCTAAGCCATAACGCCAGTAGAGGAAAGCATGTAGGCTCCATCTCCACTGGGTAAAAGTGGGAACGGAGGGATGATTTCTGACCAGGGCGCCCATTCCTGGCTCGGTCACCAATTTTCTTGCAATAGTTGGATAGTTACTTCAACATTATTAAACACATTTCGCAAAGAGTTCAGCTGTCTCAGTGCAATGTTACCTTCATTCGTTAATTTTTATAAAGAGAGGAGTATTTGTAGTGCAAGGAAGAATAAATTTTGCACAGAATTCCTGGAGGCAAAGATCCATGTTTTCGTGAGGTTTCTGTAAGTTTTGTGAATGGTTTCCCCCCAACATCTTCCCTGAGTTGGCTCCCTTCACACGCTCCTTTCCTTAGTGCCTTCTGGCCTCAGCAAAGTGTTTGTTCAGCCACACTAAGCCACACACCTTTCCCTCTCTGGGAATATTTGTCTTTGACTTGTTACGAGGAAGATCTGCAGCCTTAGCAGAGAGATATAAACACATATTAAGCCCTCAGAGACCACACTGACTGCCTTGGTGACACAGTTTGCCTTAGAATTACAGCTCCTCGTGCGATGGACTCCTGGTGCCACAGAGAGTCTACTATAAACAAAAGCCTGTTTTATACCTTATTTCATATTCATATAAATATCTAAGCTAACCTTCCCACAACAGTACAATATGTATGGGAGCTGGCAACTGGTTCTCTTGAAAACTAGAAAAAGCTTAAGACATAGAGACAAAATCTGACCGAAGAAACCTGAGTATAAATCTGGATCTTCCTGCTCTCAGTTTTGTGAGTAGGAAGGTACCGCCTCCTCCTTCTTTGATGTATGCAAATGAGCTGGGGCAGAAAGGTAACATCTGAGATCTATCAGTAAAAGTAGCACATGTTAAGATGCTGTATGGTTTTAATCCGTTTTTGTGGTCAACCTTTTTCCACCTTGCCTAAGACTAGTAGTCCTTGAGCAGCCTGTCTCCACTGCTGAGTTACTGGAGGTGAACAGGGAAGGCAGAGAGTGTTTCCAAAAGGTGAAAACAAAAGAGATGCTACCAAATTGCCAAATCTACCCAAATCCCAAGTTCAGAAGTGACTTTAGTACTCAGGACCCTAAATTCTTCTAAGGAAACTGTCATCTTAGTCTAGCGAGTCTTAGACTAACCCTAACACTGCTGTATGTTTGTCCCTCTCTAGTTTCCTTCTCTAAACACAGAAAAATGCTGTGTTCAGTCCTGAATACCTGAATTTGAGGATCCCTCTTAACATATTCATTATATGACATTATTTTCCTTCGTTTAAAGATACCCTATTCCCTGGTGGCCTGGGCAGGCAGGGTGGGGGCTGAACTGTATGATGCCAGGGAATTAGCTTTCACGGCTGAGTACAGATAGGGACCTTGTCACTCCTATTTTTTCTAAACCCCTTCTGTGATATTTTCTCCTTGTTTAACCTGGGATGAGTCACGTCTGTCTGAGTTTTCAGGTGTGACTCCTAGACCTGAAAAATCAGGCCACCAACTTCTTTGTACGCTACAAAGGGAAGAACCGTAACGCAGAGATCGCAAGAGTGTTTTCCAAGATAATTGATCTTGGTGAAGCGCTTTGAAGAGGATCGGCATTATATAAATGCCATCTGACAGTCGAGTCGAAAGATTCCTACAAAGGACAAATTAAAACAAATTAACCTAGCAAGAACTTAGTCCTTCCATTATGATAGCAGCTCTGCTCTGATAAAAGCAAGAATTCAAACAAGTTGATGATTTCATCTCCTTGGCACGGAGATTGCTGCACAGCTGCACAGCTGAGATGTCACAATAAAAGCAAATGCTTACAAAAGGTTGTTCTTTATGTTTTTGGCTTCTAAATGTAAACTGCCTGTGCTATCCATACATGCCAGGAATGTCAACAGTGGCTCGAGCGTGCATCTATTCCCCTTAATCCAGGACAATACAAAATTACAAGTGATAAATCCTCTTGCTTTCGGAGCTCAAAGCAGCAAAAGAATTGGTATTAGGACAGAGAAAGCTTTATATTGGCTTGGGCAATATATAGGCAAAGGAGAACAAACTTACTCTGCCAGAAGAGCAGAAGAGGTGAACTGCATTAGGCTTCCCCTCTCTCCTGTTGTGCTGATTTAGAAGATGGTGAGTTTTCTCCCTCCAATCCTCCCAGATGGGCTGCAGAAAGAAAAGAATAAACGGAAGCGGTGGTTTGTAGGGCTGTAGTTTGTAACGCTGTTCGATTTCAAGTGCTTTCAGGGTAGGAACCTGACAAATGGTCACGTTTTCTAGAAGAGAAAGACTTTTGAAATGTTTAGAGGGTATGAGCGCAGCTGTGCTTTGTACATTTGTGCTTCACACATTTGTCAGGGGAGCTCAAGTGCAAGCTTGCCTTGCTCTGCCAGTTGCTAGTGCTGCTGGAGCGCTGGTCCGACGTAGCACGGGAATTCCCTCTGACATGTAAGAAAATGCATTTTCATTGAAAGCAAAGGATTTACAGAAGGCAGAGAAAACACAGAGTCTGTGGCAACTTCTGGTTGTTGGGGATGAGTTTTTTCTTTGGCTAGCTCACCTCACAATAACCATGTGTAGGTTTTTCTCCCACCTTTTCTGAACTAACTTATTGGCTCCTCTTTACTCCAGAATTTAGACCATGACTCACCCCCTATATCCTTTAATCTAGGCATCCTCTTTGCAGTTTGTAGGTGTCTTTTCCTTGTAACTCAAATTTTCCACTGCCCTTGGTGTCGCATAGCTACCTACGCCTGCCCTAGGGATTGCAGGACAGCTGCCCTTCCAAAGTCTAGGTGATATATTTGCCTGGAACTATGATTGGCCTCTTGATTTCACTGGAAATGTAAGTGTTTGGGTAAGGGAGAGAGAAAAAGGGAATACTTTGATGACCTGAGAAGTCTTACTGCCAATTTGTAATATGAACCTGAAGTCTGTAAAATGATGACAAGTATGTGAAATTGTAAGACGCTGGCTGACATTTCAGAGTACAAATATCCACAGTTTCATCCAGATTGCAAAATATTAATGATTTCAAATGGAAAAATCTAATGGGCCAAACACTGACTTTTTTTTTTTTTTTCTTTTTTTTTTCCCTATTTTAGGGACACCTAAAATATGTTTTTTCTTGTTTTCTAAGAGAAACTAAGCATATCCCAAAAGTGAAATGACTCAAGGACTCAAGTATAAACATATAAAGTGTTAGGGAAAAAACCCCAAACCAAACCTCGAAAATATTCACACACACACTGGCAGTTTCAAGACAAAAATTCTCATCAGGTTGAAATTGTCGTCTTTTTTTTTTTTTTTTTTTTAAATTAAGAATCTCATTCTAAATTCTTCAAATCATAATACTTTGATACTTTCCTGGCACTTTAGATTATTAACCAGTATGTAGTAGCTTAAAATTTATGCTTTTTCCTCAGTGTTTCTGTTTCTCTTTCTGGTTCCCGAGACAATTCCAGAACAGTAAGATTGGATTTAACACCACCAAATACAATAGTGCCATTTAAAGTAACTCAACTGCAACTTTTCTGGATTTCCTTAAGAAAATACTAACTTCCAAAATTCTTCTGCACAAATAAGGATGGATCTCCGTTCTTTCTGCTGTTTTATATTCCTTCTATACAGCCGCACGGATACTAGAATTTCTCTAGACTTTTCCGTGAGTCTTATTTTTTTAAGACACAGCAGGCAGCATGCCAGCCTCATGGTCAGGTGCAGTAATCCAATGAGTGTATAATTTTCAATTGCACACTCACAAATTAAACTGCAGCTGCTGTCCGCAGTTAACTTGATCTGCTCACTGAGACATCATTAGGGAAAATCAATTAATTTTTCCATTCTCCCAAATGGTGCTGAAGTTGAATAGGAGAAGAAGGAAGAGAAGAGGGGGAAAAAAGGACTTCTGTGTCTATTGTGCTGGAAAGATAAAACCAAGGGTATTGAGTAGCCAGGTTAATGCAGGTCAGTTACAGCTAGAAAGAAAGGAGATACAAGTAGTTTGTATTACATTTTATATCTGAAAATGAGAGCTGGTCAACCATGAAACAAACCTGCTTGGTACTCAAGCACGACTTCCTTACTTTTTTCACCAGATACTTTTTCCATGTACTTCTGCTTTATAATCCTGGGTTGAGATTAGTTAAAGGTGAATGGAAAATGTTATATTAAAAACTAGAGGAAAGCCTGCCCTGAAAAACTTGACGCTGGCTTCAAACTCCTGAAGGTTTGGGGATCTGTTATAATTCATTAAAAATTAGCTGTAAAAAAAGTCTTTGGAAAATGGGATATGTTACAGTAGGATTTTTATTTTGTTTTTTTTTTTTTTTAAATTTTAAATCATGAGCCAGACATGGAAAAAACAAAGATGACACCTAATTGAAACTCATTGTAGAGGGCAAAAGATAGATCTCTGAAGAAAAATGCATTAGGATGGCTTTTATGAAATGAAATAGAGCTGAGTGCATTCCAGGTTTTAATGGAAATTAAAAAATACCATGTTTTAAGGATGGACATTTCAATTTGGGTATATTAATCAATTTTTAGAAATGCTGTAGTTGATGTTCACTACAGAAAACTTCTATTTGGTTAAGAAGATTAAATTCTCAACCCAAAACACTATTTTTGCAAATTATTGCTTGAAGATGGGCATGTTCTAATGATAATCTGAAATGAATCATCAAGAACTGAGCTGGCCAGAGAGAATTAATCCTATTCAAACATCCATACTGAAACTTTAATGAACTAAGTGTTTGTGATAATTATGTTTTCTTAGGGAAATGCTAGCTAAAAGCAAAATAAACCCAAATCATTTTAGGAGAAAATAACCTTAATACCTGTAATTTTTCTAAAAATGTTGCTCTAGAACTTGAATTAAGTAGATGCCATTAGATACTAATTTTTTATATAGATGGTATAAACAAGTGTCTCCTAGCTGGAACACAGTTATTCATTAAATGTTTCAAGCATCAATCATAGAATCATAGAATGTTTTGGGT